>CAJUYI010009363.1:0-10093 GCA_910591695.1 Galerucella pusilla | reverse complement strand
ACTGGATCAAACATCGCAGGAAGTTCGTAAAAAATCACGAATGCGAAGAGAATTTAAAATTCGGCGAGGAACGTGGCCCAACTGTTGATACAAAAATTTGTTTAATGGACTGGTGAGGAGGATGGAAAATGTTTATTTTTGGTGTTTGGATGAATTCAATTTGAAATAAGTTAATTCGAAATTATTATTGACCTTTACTGTAACTTTAAATAGTTTATGCCACAATTTATTGTGATTTATTGAATGGAGCGCTCTTTTGAAATTAGCAAATTTCATTTACCTGAAAATATGGATCACAGGAATTAAGGTGATTATTTTTTTCACTTGTCAAAATCTGACATTTTGGTGGTCTTAACCAATAGCGATATATTATTCTAGCCACTCATTCAGTATTATACTGAAAATTCCACACTTGTGATTTTTAACCAATCAGAATGTGTATTTCTGTCAGATCACCATAGCAACGGATGAATTTTATCGGAAATTTTTTCCTGGTGGGTACCCAACAGCGAATTATACTGAAAATTTTTTTTGACGTTTATAATGATAGATTATTATATTTGACAATCTAATAATGTTGATTCATTTCAACTAGAGCTTAGATGTTCTTTAAATTCTTTGGACCATTATGATTACTGTTGATATTAAAAACGCAATTATTATATATGGCAGGTTGATTGGAAGCTGCTTGTTCTTGATTTAGAGATTCTGAGATTGTCTTTGCAAGTACTTGATGAAGACGAAAATTGATGCTGTTGGAAATAAACACAATTGGTGTGGAATTTTCTTACCGAATACCACACGGGGTCAAATTAAATCCGGAAATTTAACTTCGACTCGGGATAATTTTCAAAATATTCATGAGCTCGGAGAAATTTTCGGAAATAATTTGACCTCTAGTGGTATTACTAGTGATTATTTTTTCACTTGTCAAAATCTGACATTTTGGTGGTTTTAACCAATAGCAATACATTATTCTAGCCAATCATTCGGTATTATACTGATAATTCTGCTTCCTCATCGATAATACCTTGTTTACATTGAAACATCAAAATTTTACTTTGAATTTGTCATTATTGACAACCAAAAATGGTTGGAAGTATATTGAAAAATGAACACAAACCGTTTAAGTGCCATCACCCAAGAGAATATTGAACATTTAATACAAAATTCCACTCCACAATTGTTGCCTGTTGGAAAAAATAATCTTCCCAAATACAACTCGCTTTTCAAATTTTATCACATAATTTTATCACATTATTTTATTTTCATGACTTGAACTTGTTTATTTTAGGCAAAAACATTCAAACAAACCGAATTTAGATAAAATCCCTCGTCCTAACGGACTCGTGATTTTATCAATCGGTTTGTTTTCATATTTTTGCCAAATAAACAAGTTTTCGTAGAAAAGAAAAAATTATCGATAAAATTTGAAGCACTTGTGGTATTACCTTTGATTATTTCACTCAATACAAAATACGTGCCTTCGATTGGTTTAAATACGAGGATTGATATCTGAAAACACCATGTTTTCGATTTTGTATTTCGGCACCTGATTGGATACATGCAATTTTTCTATCTGTGTGTTTCGCGTTGCCATTAGTTGTTTTATTCGATATTAAAAATCTAGTGACTGACAGAAAATGTCAAAATCATTAAAGAAACGCCAGAATCATTGTATCAGGAAATAATCTTGACAAACAACTCGTGTAATTAATGATTATCGAAAATTTCTTCTCTTTTTCGAAACAAATCGCTATTTTAGGAAACCACA
Organism: Galerucella pusilla; assembly: GCA_910591695.1. Taxonomy (NCBI): domain Eukaryota; kingdom Metazoa; phylum Arthropoda; class Insecta; order Coleoptera; family Chrysomelidae; genus Galerucella; species Galerucella pusilla. The sequence goes on along the minus strand of CAJUYI010009363.1, from coordinate 8,319 downwards.
CTCGCGCTTACGCGCTCGTGCTGTTTCCAAACAACAATTTGTTTCTCAAAATCGAAGAAATTAGTAGTTCGATAATCATTAACACACTTGTTGTATTATTATCGAAAACATTGTCATTACAACCGCGACCTTCACGAAATCCTGCCTGACTCTCAGGTAGAATGTTATGTTCTACCATTCAGAAAGTCTTCCTTAAAATGATATTGGTGAATAAATTTAAACTTAAATTTAGTAGTGCCAAGCATCTGTAGTTTTCTGGATCCTTCATTGGTGCACCTTAATGAATGAACCTAATAATCAGGAAGGTTTTCATATAATTCATTAGGTGATTTTTAGAATGTAATGTTATAATTCATTATACTAAAAAAGTTTTTATGCAATTTAAAGTACCTTCTCTTGAATTCAAATGAATTAAAGCAGAAAAACATACATAATAATATATAAATACAACAAACTACTAAAACCGTGAAACGAGAAATTAATGTAATAGACGCTAAAAATGTTTTGCCATTTTGTGCACTGCAACATGTTATATATTCTAGCTTCAAACGATTTATCTCCATAAATGATTCAACATATGTGGTTTTATTACGCGAGAGCGTTCAAAATTCTTAATTTCATATGGTCTGCAGTAGTATGGGGTGTGGCACAGGGGCGTGCGATCAATGTGAACAGCAGAAGCTTCCTCTTAAATATTACCATAACCTAAATAAGAATAAAGTAATATTTGGAAAGTAATCAATTTTTAAATAAAGCAAGTAGCGTTCAATGTTGTATTGTATATTGTATAGTTAATTTTCACTGCTATCTATTTATGTATGTCTATGGGAGTGACATTCACTGAGACCTGGAAGATCTATCGTGCCCCCTTACCTCTACGTGTTTCCCGAGGAAAATCTCAGAAACAAGTAGCACCCTCAGTTCTATTTCCCGGAGACATTTTCAGTCCCCCTTTTTGCTAGTTCATTTGGCTTTTAATTTCCTTCTATTTCAGTGAGTGTGTCCTGGAATCCACACCATTTTGAAGCTGATTACACAAAAGCTGAGTGATTTAATGGCTCCTTGACCATCCGACATGTATGATAATCCTCTCCCTTTTATTTTTTTTCTCAATATTGATTTGGGCACACTTTCTTATGGCGGGAAATTCCGCTTGTTGGATACTTGCTGTTTTTCCAAGCTTTCAGAGAGTTTGGTTCCTGGCAGATCCGTACACACCTATCCCAGCTCCTTCCACTGCTTTCGAGCCTTCTATGCACTTCTATCTGAATATTGACTATACATTATCAAACTTTTACCTGTAAAAGTACTAAATGCCAATATAACATTTGAAAATAACTTTTAATTGCTGTAATTTTGAAGGGATCCCTGTATAAGCAGCCATTTGATGTTTTCTTTTGATGGTTGAAGGTCCAAAAGAGTTACAAAATACAAGGTACGGCTATCATTTTGAGAATTTAACAGCTGTTTAAGATGCAAATTACCGCCGTTTCCATCTGACTAGAATGCATTTCTGCGTGAATTAAACCAGTGGAACATGCCCAAAGAGATTTCTCATTGCATATACAGAGACAATATCTAATTATTCGGTTATCCCCGGGATGCTCTTTGTTTTTTGTGTTGAGTTTCTCCTTTCCGTGCGAATACATTGTGGATTGAATTGGTGTTTTTTCAGCGGCAGTTGTTGTTTTTCATAGAAATATGTATGTAATGGATTGAATGTGGTGATCTCAAAAAAATATAAAAGTTGATTCTAGGAGATTGCATTGTTGACGTAAAAAACTCAATCTCTGAATCGATCTCGAGAATGTTATTTTATTTTAATTGAAAACGTTGCCTGTTCAATTTTGCTAGATAACATTTTTCCTCCGGAACTGAACATTTTGAATGAAACCAGTGAACAACCACATCCAGATCGTGGTTATTTCAGGATTTTTCGTAGTTTCCTTAGTTTCCTCAGAAAATCCCTCCATTTATGGATCAAATACGACTGGATTATCAATAACAGCTTTATGTTACTACATATTATTTCTTGAAAAAAAACTTTTGAAGTGGAGGAAAGATGATCAAATGGGTGATTGTGAATGTATGTATTCTTCCATTGTGCCTGGAATAGGCTCCTCCTCTTGGTGGAGCACTAGCTTCGCGTGCCTATTAGGTGTTCAGTGCTCTGTTGGGATACCTACAACGGTTTTGACAGTTTTCCCATCTTTGTTAATTGAGTCTACCGTGCATTTCATGAAAGCTCTTCCAATAAACTATTTCGCTTATTCGTTTTGGTAAGATTTTCCACCATTTTAGAGATTTTCGCGTTACCACTTTGTTGTGGCCATGGTTATCGTAGAGTCTGCAGCGCTACCGAAGCATTGTGGTTCAATTGACTTTTTTTACTATTTCATCTGCCCTGTATGACCTTCGAGCGCGTTCAAGGAGCTCTCATTGAAGAACGAAACATCTGCAATTGCACATTGTTATCTAGCATTTCCACCATTTGTTCACAAAATACGTTGTCTTATCGAAATCAACTTCCATGAGCTCCTAAGATAGCATCATTTTATAGGGATGCATTTTACTTTCCTCCAATATTCGAACAGAATTATGTGGGTTTTTTTGTAACCCAAGAAAAATATCCATCTTCGTATCGTCACTTACTGTATTGGCAGCTACTTTTTTATTTGTCTCAGATTATCAAACTCGCGAAACTGCTATTCTATTTTTCTAATTGCTCCGTGGAATACAGGCAGCAAGTTTGGAAATTTTTCGTGGAATAAACGAGAAACTTTTATTTTGTGTCCGTGTGTTATCCCCATGATCAATCATTTGTAGAGCGGTTATATTGTGCATTTCTATTGAATGAACCATTTTTCGGAAATTATTGCGTACCTTGCGTACCGTATACGAAATTCTAACGACAATAGCACTGACACTGATCACTACTGTCATCCATGCAGACAGCAAGTTGCTAATTCTATGAGTTTCATAAGCGAAAATACTGAACGAAGTCTCTTTTAAAATCAGCTGAAATCAGGAAAAATATAGTAATTCTGCTAAGTAGGTACTTCAATATTATTTAATTATTACTAATTATGTTACAGCATAATTTTGAATGACGCAAAACTTCTGAGTATTCTCACTAATTGCAGCATATTATTCAGGAGCTACGACGTTAATAAGCGTTGCAAATGACTTGACTCTTCATACATCTCAAGCTTGAACAATGTATGCATTATTCTAAATGGTACAGGAAATGTGAGTGTGTTGTACGAGAAAACAATAATTTTTTGACCATACGTATGTAACTTTATCACTCTATTATCTTGAAAATTTTGAATTAACGGTGTTGTTGATAGCAGGATTTCGTTCTTTTCGTGAATATTGGAGAAATAATTATCATATACGCATGTACCTAACCGCTAAATTAGCAGCTTAACTGTTGAACCCGTCTTAACGTGCCCTTCTCTGCGACAATAAATTTACTTACTCACATATCAATTATCAAGTAGGTAGATACTATTCTATTCTGTACTATTCTTCTCCTCAAAATTCTTCTCCTTGAAAATTTATTACTCACCAAAGAACAAAGTTATTATAGTCCTTCATATTTATATTTTATAATTTAAATTATATTTATTTCTGGTAGTAATACTATATTCTGTCATTTACATTCTTCATTTATTTTTTTGTTCGCAATATAGATGTTAAATTTCAATTTTACATTTTAATTTTAATTCTAACAAAAGTAATTTAAAGTAATTTTAATTGAAAAAGTTATTCTTCATCTGAGGTATCGCTTTCCATATCTGAAGTAATGTCAAAATCTATACATTCCGGATCTATATTTTTATCGTCATCTGCAAAAATATACAAATATTTATCTTATTACTATTATCAACATATATCATGTGCAATATGGATATTTTTCCTTGATCATGAATATCAGATTGGGTATCACATGGGTCATCACACTTCATATCATCCAATGGCTTATCAGCTCCAATTGGGTTCATTACCGTTTCAGAGCATTCTTCGCCATCAAACCAATGAAAAATATATCTTTCTTATTCAATGTTCTACCCATAATTGACGGGACTCAACTGTGTTGAATTTTTTACGTTGGAATTGCACCAAATTTGTGAAATGTAGATCGATCTACGATACTGTTGCTCCAACTCCTTGCGTGAAGGAGGAAAACTATCTACATGCTGACAATTTTGCAGTGCTTTTTTGAAGCTTTCTTTTTCACTTTTAGGCTTATACCAATGACGTACAGCTTGAAATCACCTTTTTAGAGGGTAGAGAATAAGAGTTTTTAAAAATGTTCCCAGATTTACCGAACGATTATTTTTGAGCGTCATAGAGTCTGGACCGATCACCTATGATTTTACTATCAAATGTAACAAACGGCGTACAGTTTCATAGCACGGTTTCAGGGGGTGAAAAATGAAATGTTCAGTTTTCCACTGCGCTTTTCTGCTCAAGAGAAAATGTACGCCATAGTGCTGGAACCGATGGTGGCATGAAAAAATATCGTTCTGAATGGATTTGCTGCTGTTTCAAATCGCGACACTTTTTCCCCATGGGCTCATAGTCTAATATTCCTCATATCACTTAAGACTAAGCATTCGTAAACTCAACGATTTTTTTTCCGTCCTTAAAACAAACTTCAGTCAAGAAAGTATTATTTATTAAACAAAAAAACTATATCACAAGTTTTTTGCACATGTCTTACAAAAATCGCCGCGATGTTCATTACAAAGTTGTTTTTCACATTTCAAGCAACAGTGTGTAGGGCATCCAGGCATTCTCAGTCTCACTTGTCTCTCCTGGGTACTATCTCCATCCGGCAAGTCCGGCTTAGACATTTTGTTACGAGATAACTTGTAGGTGCCAAATATCACACCCGCAAGAAAAAACCTGAAAAAATAATTGTATTGGACTGTCGTGCAATTTTCACAAATGTGCACAAATCTGCCAAGATATCTTGAACATCAACTAGTACGCTCGGGAGAATCACCAACTCTGCCGACGAGAATACCTAGACGGAAATCTCAGCATCTATCGAATCCGCACGATGATAGCGGAAAATAAAAATCACAGTCGTAAAATTTACGAAGCTTAGCGTTGGAGGGAAATAAAGAAATTTGATACTTTGAACACTTTTCATACACACCCTGTATAAAATGGGAAAATTTTCAATATAGATTCAAATACGTCTGACCCTGCTGAAAGCAACCGAACTGAAACCATTTTCATATCTTCAAGGGTATCCTCGTAAAAAAATAATTTTCAAGGGTCTGCAACAACGGTCAAATTTTTTACAAAAAAATCAATAACTCAAAAAGTATGCATTTTTAGAAAAAAGTTTCCATACAAAGCTACATTAAAATTTCACGTAGACTTCAAAAATTTATTAATATACAGGGTGTTCTATTCCAAATAACAAAGTTGCAGTCGACTTCCGGTAGAATCATCTGCCATCTTTGAAAATATTTTAGTTGAAAATATCGTATCCGAAAACCTGAACGTAGAAATTTTCATGGTCTTACTATTAGTATTTTGCCACATACAGATAGTTTCAACTCGTCGTGGGACACCCTGTATATATGTTTGTATGTCATTCTCCACACTTGGGGAACAATGGTATATTCATATTTCATTACGAATCCAGAAAATAGGCTATGGCTTACATAGCTTTCAATGTCTACTGAAGAAAATATTTATACTAGGAGCTGTTGTAAACATAAGCACCTTTAGTTAGTACTTTGTTCTGTAAAATTGTTGTTGAGATGGAAGGTGATTTTGGTGACCTACAATATCTTCAGTGGTTGACTTTGAGCTTTGTACTATTGGATGATCAAGCAATTCAAGGGAAATTTCAATTTTCCCGCTTACCTTCAGCAATTATAGGAGTAGTTCACATTGTCTCCTTAATACACATGTAAGCAAACCTTGGTGTGCTACTCAACAGTTTTGTAGCTCCCACTTGCGGTGTCCTTATCCACCACATCACTGCAAACACCATCATTGGTCTAACAAAATTTGTGTTGCTATTGGGTTATTTTTGTGCCTATTTGTGTTATCAGAACATTGATTCTTGGCTTCTCTTGTCACCCTAATAACTAATTAAGGTAGCCAGTGCTTTAGGGTATTAGGAAATGGTGGAAAATCTCACCAAGACAGATACAGACTTTGTATCATGCTGAACATCATCAGAACTGTTACAATATTTTAGGAAGTAGAATCTAAAGGGAAAATCAATTTCTCCTGGAAGTAGTTATTATCACGACTACTTTTTCTGTAGACTCTTAATGAGGGTAGGTAATTGTCCTATAAAAATATAATTCCACTGTTATTGAAGTGTTCCGTTTTGGATTCTTTTATTGTAAAATTTCAGTTGGTGTGACATCTATGATCATTCGCGTAAATAATTCCGTACATTAAGAAATACCAATAAATTTCAAAATATGGGAATCATACGGTTATATAATCTAGCTTTTCATAAAACCCTTCGGCAGACATAAACAAGTCGTATACATTTTATTACACTCTAAAAACGGTAAATATGATTCATTTCCTGTATTTTCTAATAAATACCACTACTAACGATGTAATTTTGAATGACAAATGTTTCCGGACGCCTTCATTAACTCCAGTTAAAGGAAACGAGAGACTTAAACGAGAGACTAAATGATTGTGGATTAATTTCACAAATTCAAACATCTTTTATTATAGTTTATGAGGCAATTAGTAATACCTAACAAAATTCTGCCGAATAATTCTGGCATAATATCTGTTCTGAATGTTTTTTCTCATTATTTCAATTTTCTGCCGCAACGGGAGTACGAGTGTACCTACGGCACCTTTGCCGCTGGCTTGTTGCTTTTCTTCTTTCCATGCAAATATTTTTTCGACAACTGGAACTACAGTAAGTGGGATGAATGTATCAAAAGCTGGTAGTCTCCTAGTTGATGTCTTCTTCATTAACTCGCTAGTTTAACATTTGCCTTGATGTGAAGACACAGGCTTAACTATTCTGGTAATCAACAAAAATACAGCGAACATACTGAAGCTAACACTCCATTAGTGCTTGTTGTTCAGTCGATTATTGATGGTCAAACTGCGCTTATCTATTTCCCATATTATGAGGCGACCAGTCAAATAAAATAACAAAAATATGCTAATGTTTAAAGCGAAACAAAGTAATATCAGAAACAGATGGAACCTTCGGTATAATATGCAACTAAGAAAAGTTGACACATTTTTTTGGGAATTACGAACGTTGAGACTAAAGTGAAACAAGCAGCAATAACTCATGTCTCGTAGTTTCCACGTTTTTTGTGAATTATTCCAAAAATTTCATCCAATGTGGAAATCTGTTTTCTAGTTTTTTCCACCTATATTTCATCGTGATTGATTGGTACAAAAAATCGGCAATATATATTCCAGTATTAATTTTTATTTACGATTTCGACCGTCCGAATATGGCGTAGATGAATTTATTGTAAACACAACGAGTTTCATAGGCTATAAAAGTGAGTGATAGGGTAGGTACTTTAACAAGTTTTGTTTAAGTTTGTGATATAAATGTTTGTTATATAAATTTTTTTGTTGAATTTTTGTGAACAGTGAGCTTTGGAAAAGCTACTTCACCTTGATCTAAACAACCTGGTCATCTACCATGAAGCACTGATTTGATCTCATTCAATTTTCTCTGAATCTTATATATGAAGAATAAATCACGAAGTTCGCATTTTTCGACGCCTAAGATTATGGAACGTGGAATGGGAATCGAAATGATATTCTGCGAACCCTAAAGCTCGAGTGAGCAACGTTTTGGTTTATGTACTATGGTTGTATGGTTAATGTCTTATACTTCAAGGTTAACAAGATTTATTTTAGGAGGTCACTTTAGAAATTAGCTGTATCATGTTTACAAACTGGACGAATGTTTCATCTTACCGGTCGACGGAATTATTCTCTGAGATAGCAGAGGTTTTGAGAATTTTTTTTTTCAAATAAACGGCCATTACCAAACTAGTGCGTGAAGTGAGACTTCTCCGCACGATATTGCAGATGGCTGAACGTCGCTTTAGCGTTAACGGAGCTCAGCAAGCAATTGCCTGCTGCGAAGTCACTTTACGAATGTGTTAGGTACACTATTTTTTCTCCTAGCCTGCCGAAAAAAACAAAAGTTAACGTGAAGAAACATTTATTATCGAATACATATCAACAAATCAATTATTATCATTTGACATTCATTTGATGAGGCTTATACCAGGGCAATTGAAAAATTATTGATACTACACGCTTCTTTTCATT
>CAJUYI010009361.1:0-10094 GCA_910591695.1 Galerucella pusilla | reverse complement strand
AATAATATATATATCATGACATTATATGTTCTTATCTACCTGAATAATATTTAATAATTATCTTACAGTACATTAATTGTTTATAATAGATTTGGATTGTGGAAGTTATGATAACACCCTTAGCTGGACCAAAAAGTGGAATCCTACCTTATTAAAGCAGCCGATTTCCAGGGCTTTGACTGACAGCAAAGTAAATGAGGATTTTAATAAGAAAGTCCATCTAGACCAGAGTGCAAGTATGGAAATATTTTAAAATATGAGAAAACAATATATTCTGATGATAACTAACGCCTCCCTAATACTGTTTATTCATTTTCAGCAGTAACCTCAATTCTACCAGGCAAGAAAGTTATTTCAAAGCTCCAGCCAGGTAACAGTACTAAGTTTAGTACCATTTTGTCTCAAACATTATTGTTTGAAATTAATTATTACAGTAATAAATACATTTCAGACAAAAGAACAGAAAATGTGTTGACTCAATATTTGATATTTGAAATATTGAAAAGTTACTTAAAAGACACCGTGTGCATATTCAAAAAACTCTCTTTATGACACACCTTGTATAGTTGAACCTCGGTTCATTTTTAGTGGAGATTGAAACAAATTAAATTGTTTTGTCCACGACTATTTGATAACTTTAACATTTTACGTGTGCTTCTTCAAGTATAATGACGTACATTATTCACCAGTGAATAATAGGTGTGGATAATGAGAAGATCACATGACATTTGATTATATTTAAGATTATTCATACAAACGACACAATATATTAAATAAAAATTTGCATCGCGATTTGGATTCGAACCCATGCCTACAACTCCGCGCTTTAACAAGTCAGAGCCCTAAACCATCAGGTTATGAAGAATTTATATAAAATAGTATCAAGATAGTGTTTTATTTTTGTCTAGTGTGGATGATGTATGTCAGAAGCGAAAGTGACGTACAAATAATTTATTGCTATTTGCAAGAATTTCAATAACTATACTGGTGTTTGATTGATATTACTGGAAAATTTATTATGAAAAGTGAATCAAACAGTGGATTGAATACTTATGGAATATATAATTTGTTCAACAACATAAGAAGTAATAAGCTTTATAAATTCAATAAACTATAGCATTACAGTTTGACAAAAAAAAATCATACTTAAACAGGTAGGTAATTCATAGTCGTAGACAAAATATAGTATTCTACTCGCATATAATGGCTATTATTTACGTAGCTTCGTGAATAAGTATACTATCATTCCATTGCGACAAAAATATATTCTAATATAAGACACATTTTTCATTGAACAAACTCTACTTGCTTAGGTCAATGGTCATTTTTATTTGAAAGCTTCAGGGTAAGATTAGAGTACATTGAATAATTATTGTGAATATTCAATGTTGAACGTTATTGGACATAATTGGCAATTTCCAATCACTTACTAATGGTTGTTAATAATTTTATATCCTTTTCCAAACATATGTACCTTCATACCATCAACAGAAAAATACAAATTACCATAACCAAATGATTCAAATTTCTAATGCTCCAAACTAATTATGTTATTTTTAATTTTTGTGCAATTTAGAGACATGCCTGGGTAGAGATTCTTATGATTTTGAAATCGTATATATAAATGAGAAAGCAAATCAAGAAAGCAGAAAGGTCATAATTTGCTTGGAAATGGAGCATTCCAAGTTATTTATTCAAAAATAGAACAGACATTCAATTTGAGATTTGGTAAAAATTTAAGTGACTAAGTTAAGATATAAAATTATACTCTGATACAAGATGTGTTCTTCAATAATCATCCTGTATTTGCTGCTCAAGTAAGGTTGGGGTAACATTAGAATATACCTAATAATTGCATATACTTACAGTCTAGGATTTTTCAAAACATGCAGATACTTCAAAATTTTCATATTCCAATGATAAACTTTGGAAAATATTTTGTTGTATTCTTCTACTGGAAAACAAACAAATATTAAAATAATTTCAACAGGCAATAGTATGTTCATTCGAACTACTTGAATTTATAATTAAGACTTACTAAGGACTAAGACTGATTCAGATAAAAGTTAAGCCTGGAGGAGTCCTATTGCTTATAATTGTTCAACTGCACATGAGCTCTCTCTTCCATTCTAAAATACCCTACTAGTCCAATGAAAGTGGCACTCTAGTTATAGAAGCAACCGTATCGACATCATGCAGACAATCATCTGAAAAAGAAAAAAATGTCCACAATTTCAGTACTCGTACAAAGAAAGACAAACAATAGCCAATTGGCTTTTTTGGAAACTTATAATTTCAATTGTACATATAGTTTAGCAGACTTAATTTCTTCCTTTTGCTGTTTATCATAACATCAAGATGAGCAATTTTTACATTAGTATAAAACGATGTGAATGATTGTCTACTGGTATAATACTATTTTATATTGTAGTTTTAAATAAGTATCAAACTACCGTCCATTTCAACATATCTTTCTATTTTTCTACCGCTTTTGGACCAAGTGTAATTTCCGAACTATATAATCAAGTTATACTTAAAGTTTGATCCAGAGAGAAATTCTTTAATGTAAATAATATGTATTCACAAAAATAGTATAAAGTGGAAGCTAAGCGGTTTTTTTTCTGGGAAGAGGCCCTTCACATCAAACATGCATTGAATGACCTGGACCACCTGTCTGCATTTTCATAGCTTACTTCGATACATCATCTTTTTCATATTTACAGTAATTACCTACTTAAACTTAGATTTTCAACATTCCATAACTCAAAAACGGTACAACGTAGGGGTAACATATTATATATTTTTGAAATCAGGAAAAAAAGTTCATTCCAAAAATGTGAAAAAATACACGGTGTCCTATTTGAAAAAGAACTATTATTTTTTGTATCCCCTTAAATTTGCACGCTACTGAACTTTTGATAGAACATTGAGAAAATTCAGCTGTAGCCAAACAACTTTTATATGAGACTTTTTTTTCTAAAAGTAATAATGACGATGATAGGGGGTGGGTAATTTATAATGAATAACCCTGTACAAACTGACTTTAATAATGTGGTTTATAATTAAAAGACAATTTTAATATTTTACTTTCAAATATTCAAGGTATAAATCAATATAAAATTGACAAATTGATGCCTGATTATTGTGAGCTAGACTTAAAATGTCTATGCATTACAGAAGCTTGGTCATCACAAGATGATTTAACTTTTTTTTCAAGAACTTTATTCAAATAATATAATACATAATTACAAATTTACATTATTCTTGATTTACAAACAGCATTATTTGAATAAGAGACTCATTTCCAAATCGGCAAACACAGTGCCGGTCACGGAACAAATTATCTACAATTTATATACTAAAATCTAACAAATTTAACGTGAATCAAACATCACTCCTATAAGTTCAATTCCCAAACTCCTCTTGAAAATACATTTTTAATTTATATTTGAATTGGTTAATATTTAGACTATCCCTAATAGACTCTGGCAAACTGTTAAATGTCTGTATACTTCTGTTCAGTGGGCTATTTAAAGCTATGTTTGTTCTTACATTACTTAAATATAATGTGTTATGTCTTCTGGTATCATGAGCATGTACATTGTTCACCATCTCTAATTGCGTATTACATTTGAAATTATTATTTATCACTTTGTACAGGAATTTGCTTTGTTCAATCTTTAATATTTCTGCTATTTGAAGAAGACCAGTTTCTTTGAAAACTATAACTGTTGATGTTCTGTAACTGTAGTTAAATAAAACCTTCACAACCTTATTTTGAATTCGTTGTGTTTTATTCATTAATGTCAACCCACAAGTGCCCCAGACAGGAATTAGGTAACTGAAGATTGGTAAGAAATAAGCATTATAGATTAGTTTAAATGTCGAATTGTACAGGTAATCCCTATATCGGTATAGTGCACCAATCATTGCTACGACTTTTTTTTCTATAAGTTGAACATGCTTACTCCAGTTTATGTTCTCATCCAATATTAAACCTAAATATTTTGTACTATCCACTCTATTTATACTTTCATTTCCTATTTTAATGTGCATTTCTGCCTAGTTTTCATTTTTTTGAGCGAAGAGCATATAAGTAGTTTTTTTTCAAATTTATTTGCAGCTTGTTTTTTATCAACCGTCCTTGGTATTTCTCCAAGTCATTGTTCACCTATATTTCCAGTTCTCTTGAATCTGTACTTGTGTAGACCAGAATAGTATCATCCACAAAAGTAAAATATTTTGCGACCAGTTTTGCTTTATCCAAACTTCTCACAAGTAATGTATATAAGAAAGGGCCCAAGACCGATCCTTGAGGCGCTCCATAATTTGTTTGTTGAATGTCACTGCAGCTATTTCCTATACCTACATATTGTTCTCTATTAAGTAGATAAGTTGTAAGTAGTGTGAGCAGATTCCCTCTGATACCCATGTTTTCTATTTCATTTAAGAGTATTTTATGATCGACTACATCAAAAGCCTTTCGCAAGTCTACAAACACTGTTAATACAAAATATTTCTCATCAAGCTTGGATGAGATGTAATTTATAAAATCTACCGTAGCACTCTCGGTAGCACTAAGGGTGCCACTATTTTCTTGGAAACCATATTGGTATCTATCAAATTTTACATTGATATCTATGAATGTTACCTTGCGTTTTTTAATTGCTATTTCAATTAGTTTTGATAAACATGATACTATTGTAATTGGCCTATAGTTGTCAATTACATTGGTTGAAGCTGATTTGTGTAACGGAATAACCTTACCAACTTTAAGCATTTCGGGATAGATACCTTGATGAAAAACGTCATTGATCAAAAATACTAATATTGGTACTATGGTGATTTTCAATGTCAGAATATCTCTTGTATTAATTTGTTCATGTCCTGCTGCTGCATTTCTATTCAATTCGTTTAAAATTCCCAGTATTTCCTTTTCATTCGTGTCATATAATATTATTGAGTTGTTGTTATATACTTCCTCAATGTTAGTTGTATCATAGTTATTGATATTAATTATATTGTTTGCTACACTTTTCCCTATGTTTATAAAGTAATCATTGAATGTATTTGCTATTTCTTTACAATCACATATTTTTTCTCCATCCTGTTCAATATATTCTATTTCACTATTACCAACTTTTCCTTTTACTATGTCATTAATAAGTTTCCATTGTTTTTTATTATTGTTTCCTGTTTTTTCCCATTGTTTTTCGAAAAATTCTTTTTTTAGCAACTTCCTTCTTTTATTTACAATATTTTTTTGACTCCTGAATTGAGCTTGAATTATTTCATCAAATGGATTTTTTATTTTTAAATTATATAGCCTGTCCCTTTTTTTCATGAGATCCAAAAATTCTTTGGTTATCCAATCATTTCCGTCTCTGTGCTTCAGCTTATATGAACTTGTTGCCTCTTTTTTACTGGCTTGAATTAATGAATTAATGATATAGTGTAACTATTATTAATGTGATGACCCATATTTTGAATCCCTTTGAAGGAAAAAGCCGCCCAATGACGAGCATAAATTTTTTTTATAAATTCGAATATTGAGAAATAATGCTTTTCAAATGTAATTTAAATTAATATAGTGGATTAAAAATAACCTGCAAAAAATTTGTAATAAAATTCAAGGTCATCACATTGACATTAGTTACACTATACCAAAAGTTCAAAAGAATTAATTTTTGTCTTTTTACTGGACTCTTCAAATTTATGCTTGAATAATGATTGATTGAGTACAAAGTGATTTTTTATAACTTTTTTCTCTTCGATTTTTACCTTTTCAACTTGTTTCAACTAAACTTATTTCTAAAATATTATGATCTTATACATATTTATCACTAACTCTAACATCACAACTTATTTGTTTGTTTGAGATCACATGGTAGATTATAGTCTTTGACCGTGCAGTTAACTAATTACCATATTCCAAATTATCAATTAATAACATTTTATGGTAGAACCAATTAACAACGGAGTGCAAAGTTTAATCTAAATATTGAGTGTCTTTTATTAAATTTATTAAATATTGTATTGACAAGGATATGGAGATATGTGTTTTAACGTGAAATTGTAGCAACGTACAATCTTACATTAATCTGCGCTTACAGTATCAAATAACAACTCCAACTCCATCCAAATAGAAAACAATAAGAGCAAATTGTTAAGCAATTACTGTGACTAAGAATTAGGTTATATCCTTATTTTGATGTTGATGTCAATTTGGCTCAGGAATCTCAACACAACAATTCCAAAATGATGAAGCATGATTGTTCAATATCTATTTAATATTAGACATGTTAAATGATTACTACGTTCAAGTTGTCATCCATGAAATGTATGTAGAACGTCAAAATAAAACGTCATCCATCTTTTTGTTCAGTTAAAAGAACGTGTTCTTATTTTTCACCAATTTCACCCAAAAATTTAACAAGACATACATATCAAGACTGTTTCCATTGGGAAATACATTCCCCTATAACCAAGAATACCCTTTCAAACAAGCAAGTGAAAATAAGTAATGGAATAATTTCACAGGTGAATATTTACATGAAGTCGAGAATTGAGTCCAAATTTAAAGTTGTTTTCAACTGAAAATTGTTTCTACTCTTTAGATGAATTTATTGGATGGAACAATGACACCTTATTTTTGCATTTTTTAAATTTTAGCAATATTTTATCAGTCTTAATTTTATTCTGTCAACACCATAAGTATTTTTATACCATTTTTTGTCAAGATAATTTTCAGCTTAGCATTACTATCTATTAACTAACTGCACCTTATGTTTATATTATTTTGTGACCTGTATTATGTCATACAAAAAGACCAATAATAAATCCATCTATATAATGAATACATACAGGGTGGTTTCAAATGACACTTACAACGTTTGCATGTAGATAGGTACCTCTCATAAAACTGGACAAAATTATATAAGGGTTGAGGCGTCCAGCATATTTACTTTTCGAGATACAGGGTGTTAAAGTTATGAAAATTTAAATGTTTCAGTCTGATAACTTTGAAATGATTGAATAAATTGATTTGACATTTGGCAGGTAGTTTTTAAATGTAAAAGGGCGTATTTTTATGAATTTTTTTTTCCCAATTCTTGATTCAGTTTCATTTAATATTATATTCCTCAATGGTTTTCACGTGAAAGCGCATATCCTTTACATATCAGAAAGTTTGTAGTTTTCAAGATATTTGTTTCCATGGAGTCTGCAAGATCACTTTCCAATGATACAATCATAACATATTTTTCTTGTATTTTTTCAATAACTACTAGACTACTAATGGATAGAATATTTAACAGGAACTAATTTATGAAACAGCAATGCATCTAAAACATTCGGAGAAAATTATTGAAAACAGCTACAGCAATTATTTCTGGCAATCGCCAGTCTTTCCATGGTTTGCGATTTTCAATGAGAAAACGTGGCAAATTATGTATAAATGTGAATGGACAAATGTTTTGATAATAATAATAATTTATTTGCTTTTAAGAACTTGCTTATAGCAATGAGTGGCTACATATATACAATTACATTAATATTGTGATATAATATAATTAGGCTGCTGACCTAAGAAAATTAAAAAAATAATAAAAACTTATTCATTCAATATGAAGGATCTTAATTTGAGTGTATTCCAGATGTATTGGCTAATTACCATAGCATCCTCATTTGTAATATTTTGCAAAGCGTTAATTAAAGCATCTACATTCTGTAAACAAGAAATATTGCGCTTCATTACAGTATTTATGAGACACTCAAAAACAACATGTAGAAGAGTTTCCTTTTCTTGATTGTTACATATAGAGCAAACTCATTTCGGGTCAATATAATAAACAATACCGTTAAACGTAAATTTAATTTCATAATTATTAGTCCTACTTAGTTGGGCCAGAGTGCGGGTGACTTGGATAAGTAACTTTTTTTGTAAATACGGATTTGGTGCCTCAGAAACATCAAAAACACTATATAAAGACATATGAGAATACCAAGACACAATATTAACATCCACCTTGTGCAAATGTGTGTGATATTTAGCCAAAACATCTTTCTTTAAAACAGAAAAATTGAATGATGAAAAGTTATTCCAGTAATCTAATACTTTTTTTTTTATTCTGTTATTTAACGTCGGTCTATTTCTGCGACTGAGGCTAATCACCGACGCCGGGAGCACTCTACCCCTAACCGGAAATTTTGGCGAACCCACTAGTGTTCCAACCAGTGGTAGCGTTCTTTAACGAGCCCAACATCCATGGACTCGGGACCTCGGTTTTACGTCTCCTCCGAAAGACGGCATATCTACATTATACCTCGTGCTCATTGGTATAATGCCTGCGAGCTGTGATATGCTAGTCGGCTGCAGGCTGTACGGGCCCTATACGATGGTTTTCCCTGACATGGTCACCCATCCAAGTACTAACCATGTCCGACCTTGCTTGACTGTAATTATCGCATTGAACGCGTTCCACTACAGTGCTGGGTCGTCGCCCAATCTAATACATTCAAATCAAAGAAAAACTGTCCAGTTGTACTTGATATCACACGAGTCAATTAGTTTTGTGGAATCATACATTATACATAAGTTAAAAAGCGTGCGTAAACAATGCTTTTTATAAGGGACTTTCATTATAACACACAAATTCTTTTTAAATGGGGTTTTCATTTTAACACTCTTTTTTAGCTACGTGATTATCTAGTTGCCTTAAATTTAGTCGTTTGTTGTACAAACTTTTGTGCTGACAGTAAATTTGACAGAAGTGTCAGACATAGTAAAAAATAATTGATTCTTTAAAAAAGGACAAATTACCCAATGTTATAATTAGTAATTTGAATAATTGTCCTCATTTCACTGTAAATATGAATTTAAATATTTAGAATTCGTTGTGTATATATTTGTTTATAGAAAATTCATTTTTATGTTTCATAACCCCTTCAGAGCACTTTTTTTTATTTTACTTCATGTGCTCGTAGATAAACTTTTGTATGACACATGTGCGTGAAGTACTTTTGAACACTCGTTGCGAAAAAGGCACTCGCTACGCTCGTTCCTTGCATTTTCGCAACTCGTGCGCAAAAGTATAACTTCACGCACTTGTATCATAAATAACTATTAGAGTGACGAGAACCTCCACGGCTAAACTGCATTATTTTAGTTTTTTTCAAATTGACAGTCGTTATTCAATGCAGTGTACTTTTATAAGATATTCAATTTTTTCGCTACATCAATTTCGGAGTTTGCCAGGATAACCAGATCATCCGCATACAGCAAACACAATACGTCGTTCTTATCGTCAATGTTCACACTCTCTTACTTCGCACAAACAGATATGCATAAATTAATGAAATGTTAAAATCATTAAATTTTCTAAATGTATCACAGCTCATACGGGAGTCAAATTTGTTACTAATTTATAAAATCGTAAATAATCAGGCTCCCTCATATTTTAATACATATTTGAATTAAAGATCTTCGAATATGAATTACAACTTAGGGACAAAAGATAATTACCAAATTGAAAGATTTAACTCTGCAATAATGGAGAAAACATTATTTATAGAAGGCTTAAGGTTGTATAATAGCCTACCACTGAGTGTCAAGACTTCTACTACTGTAAAACAGTTCAGGTCAAGATTAAGGCAAATTTATTTTGTGAATTGATGCTTGTATCTTTTTAAATTTTTGTAATTTGTAATCTGTTTGTTATGTTATATACCTCATTTAAAAACCAGGAGGAGTAATTTGAATTTAAGTTGGCAATTCTGTAGACCTCTGATTGATCAGATTCCGCCCAGTTTCACACAAGACTTTTCAGCATTGACATCGGCTGATAATTTCCATTTTTGATAGCTCTGACAGGTAAATATACTTAATTTTGTCAAAGCATCCGCTCTTGTTATTTCATTATACCGAGGTAGAGGAACAAAGTACAGTGCAGAAAATATTGGTGGAAATTGTGATAAGTGAATTAAAAATGCCCTTCGAAGAACAAAAAGTTATCTACATTGGATAAAATTTTGCAAGCTTTGTAACAAATTAAATTCAATTGTGTAATCCTTTGAAGAATTAAATGTATTGTACC
>CAJUYI010009360.1:0-10095 GCA_910591695.1 Galerucella pusilla | reverse complement strand
ATTGCCGCATTCCCCAAGAAAAAAGTTTACTATATATATATATATATACATATATGTATACATCTCAGTATCATTGTGACGACCGACACACAATTTGGCGGCCAGCAAACTCAGGCGAATAAAATCGAGATGATGGAAAAAAAAGAGCTATGAAGTATTTTTTCGAAGTATATACGGCTGTCTCACACAATGCATTTTTTTTTCTATTTCAATTGCCATCAATGTAACGGCTTTCAGAAGTGGTGGAATTTGACGGTCAAAATATACGAATTTCAAGGAATACTATTAATAAGACGGCCAATTTATACGTATTCTAGACACTTCAAGCGAATCAGACGGCTGACAATGTTGCCATGTTAATAAACTTATCTGCACATCTCACTAACCATATTTTCAATGGGGTATTTTATCAGTCGTGTGGGTTTTGTTTTGTGTTTCTTTTGTGTTTTTTTTATTATTGGTTATATTTCAGGCAATGCCCTAGTTTCTGTAGTTTCAAAAATAGAATCATTGCTTTTAAAAAAATAATTATACAGGTGTTTTAACAATTCGTGGCAAACCAAATTATTCAATTGTAATTTTTTGAATGAAGCATTTTTCATATTTTCACATTTTTGGAATGTTTGTAAGCTGCAATAGCTTCTTCTGTACCAGAAGACGAAAAATTTGGTTTTTGAGCCATAATCTGGAAGCAACAAACAGAGTAGTAGTTAACGTTCCGTACTCTGTTTCCGTTGGATTTCATCCGTGGATAGTGTTTCATTGCAAGTATCAAAGCGCTTTTCTCCATTTTTTCTGTAATTTTGTAGACCCTCAAGGTCGTTTGTAAAACTCCAAGTTCTCCATTTTTTTATAATTTTGTAGACCCTTCAGGTGGTTTGTACAACTATCTACAGCTCTCCAATTTGTTTTTGTAATTTTCTAGACTGTTCAGGTCGTTTGTGGAGCTATAGAGTTCTCCAATTCTTTTTGTAATTTTGTGGACTGTTCAGGTCGTTTGTAGAGCTATAGAGCTCTCCAATTTTTTTTGTAATTTTGTAGACTCTTCAGGTACTTTTTTGATTGAAAAAATGTCAGATGCAAATTTTGTTGTTGTTGAACTCATAATTTTCCAGGTTGCGCGTTTTCTTTCCTTAAAGAATTTACCTTCATAATTTTGTTTCTTTAAATTGAAATGTAAAGTAGACTTTTACCCGCGAACCGGTAGAATATATCCTGGATTCGTATTAGTTAGCTCTTTAAAGGATCCACACCGAGATTTGACTAGCCGTGGTCATACTTTTTTAATTTTTCATTATTCATAAAGTGTTACAAACTTATAGTAACAATAATTTGATGTTACAAGTTTAATACCGATTGTGAAACTGGTTATTGAAAAAAACATGTTTACCGAATAGTTCACTCTAATATGTTAAAGGAATAGACATGTATATTCAATGTTTTATTCATATTGGTAATGAAATATTACATGAATTCAGTGAAAATATTAAACGAAAAGTAATGCATATTAATAATAAGAACTAGGTTAAACATACGAAATCCAAATTTTTACTTCAATCAAACATAACATTTATTGTTATAAGCATATAACTATAGAAACAAAAATTATTTACACTTCCCACTGTACTTATTTTGAATGTAGACTTTAATTTTTAGCCATTCCTTCGTTTTTAATAATTCTGGATAATTATTCCTTAAAACTTCGCATTCCGTTTTTTTGGTGGTTTTTTGTGTTTTATATGGTCTTTGAAATATTCTGAAACTACTCGTTTTTGTTCAGGTGTCCACTTTGTTAAAACTCTTCCTTTTTTGGACATTTCCCGCTCTTGTTTTCTTTTAATTCGCCCGTTTCACTTGCTTTGTGCTCAATAGATTCAGATAAGACTGGTTCAATTCTTTCCAAATTTGCTTCATTAACTTCCTCTGCCTCCTCTAAGAGATCTTCATCCATATCAATATTTATTTCTTCCAAGGTCTTTCCTTTAAATTTTCCAATGTTTCCTTTTTCCATCAAAAGTAATATTTTTGCTATTTTTGATGTTTGATAAACATCATCCGGGAGTCTATAGGCATCTCGATGGATACCCAAGGTATGACCCATGAAGGTAGCGAGCTGTTCGAGATCTGATTCACTCATATTAAAGACCTGTGACAAGGTTGCCAGATGTTTACGTAGCCTCGTACAGGTAATACCTTCGGGGTTTTTGGCACCACAGGAATGTGCATATTTTTTCAAAATTTTATAACCGCTAATCGGTTCCGATGAATTTAGGTTTGGAAACAGGTACGGATTATCCTTTTTGACAAAATTCGTTCTGTATTTCAAAAGTAAATCAATGTGACCTTGAATATCACGACTAAAAAGAATTGGAACGCCTCGGCCTCTTTTTCCACGTATAACAATACGCTTGAAACTTTTCAGTAATATTTTTTCAGCCAGCGAAATTGCATCTTCAAATTCTTCATAATTTTGATTGGTGTTCTTAGAGATATCATCATAAGCAGCCAATAAAAGTCTCTGAAGTTCACCCGGTCTTCGTCTGTTTAATAGTATTATTCTACAATACACTGTTTCAAGAAGTATTTTATAATCTTCACGATTGCCAGAAGCACTTGTTAATCTAGATGAAGACGCGTTTCCCTTCTCAGTTAAACATTTTTTCAACAACTGTAGGTCCGTTGCCAAAGGTATTATCGTTATTTTGTTCCATTTTCTCATATTCAGATCACTCCCTGCTTTACTTGAGATTTCAAATTTCCAGTTCTCGTTGATCAAATGTATAAGTGTTTTCAGAGCAGCTTCGGTTTCAGCTGTCGAAGTGTTGGCATAAACATCCTTCTTCTTTAAGGCATGTATTATAGCAATATCACAACATTGTTTTATGGTTGTTCCAATGTTCAAGGCATATGTTGGAGATTTATAAAGGTCAGTGCTAGTATCAAGATCTCCAACTATTTTTGTGGCTTGGACTATAACATCAAAATTTTCGGGTCTTAAAATTTCAAACAGATTTTTCAATTTAGGTTCAAGTTTTCTAACTTCAATGATAAGTCTAGCAATTTCCCTCATCTTTCTGGATACTACATTCACAAAGTGTGCCTCTCTATGAATTTTTAAGTACCGAGCTCCAAATGCACACACTAAGGAATCGGTTTTTGCAACCATCGAAATCATGTCCGCTCGCATTCTGGGAAATCTTCGTCAATTTTGAGGTTTCTAACCAAAAAATTTTGTGCTTCGCTTTGGGAATGTTTTGTGGAAGTGTTGCCATTGCAGGTTTTTCGGTGTCGCCATAACTGAGTTCTTGTGTAGTAGCCGAAACAATCTGGACATGGAAGTAATTCTCTATTATAATTTCTTCTGAATTGTGATTTATAGGAATTTGTGCTACTTTCATTTTCATTGGAAATCTGAAAAGAAAAAGAAAATGTATATTTATGTTACTCACATCAGAAGCTGTTGAGTTCCTATAACAGCGATATATTAAAATTTACTTTAAGCAATATGTTTATTATTTTCCTCAATAAAGAACTTATTAGGTATATTGTCTGTTAAACAGAATTTCGCAGCGAAGCGATTGGTGCTTGATTTGTGTTTTTCTCTTACCATCCTTGATAGTTTTGGCTGATTTTTGCAAATTATTATGAATTTAAGAGAATATAACTTTTAATTTTCTGTTTTTTGTTAATTTTAAAATTTAGTTTGAAATAATTTATGACCTGCTCAAATATTTAGAGCTATACGAAATGAAAGTCAATTATAAAATTCAATTTGCTCGCTGTGGACTATAACATATTTTATTTTCCAATTTACAAAAAAAAACATTTACAAATTATCTTCTGTAAGTTCCTTGTGGCATTATTTATTATTTTTTCTCTAATTTTTTGGGAATGAAAACCACAATAATGTTTTTTTATTTTTTTATTTCGACGTTTCGGTAGCGTTCCAGCTACCTTTGTCAAGATTAAATAATGATAAAATAATTTTTGGTCCCTATCTGACACAACGAAAAAAAATTGACAACTAGACAATCAATAATGTTTTGAAGTTTAAGACTTCAAAACTTTGTTGTCAAATTTTATCAAGGTCCATTCATAGTAGATCACATCTCTGGTAAAATGTGAAAAAGAAATATTTTATTTTATGACATTCCAAAGATATGATAGTCTACTAGAAATGGAATCCAGTGAAGTGCACTTCATCATATCTTTGGAATGTCATAAAATAAAATATTTATTTTTCACATTTTACCAGAGATGTGATCTACTATGAATGGACCTTGATAAAATTTGACAACAAAGTTTTGTAGTCTTAAACTTCAAAATATTATTGATTGTCTAGTTGTCATATTTTTGTCGTTGTGTCAGATAGGGACCAAAAATTATTTTATCATTATTTAATCTTGACAAAGATAGCTGGAACGCTACCGAAACGTCGAAATGAAAAAATAAAAAACATTATTGTGGTTTTCATTCCCAAAAAATAAGAAAAAAAAATTATTAACAAATAATTATCTTTCATTAGTAGATATCGTCAACGAACTGTGGCAATCTCCACCTCTCTAGACTTCAAGAAAAAATACAATTATAATCCCCAACTCTTTCTCCAAGCCGCCCCTGGAATCGCTTGAATAAAATATGTTATATAAGGTGTGTTCTTTTTGACTGAGATCTCAGTTAATCTCAGCTCACATTGGTAATGTGCGCGTTCTTTTTGATTTACTCACTTCGAAGTGAGCTGAGATTTTTCCTCCCCCTTCACCGATGCTGAATGTGATGTAAGGGAGTATCAGTTGGATATCAGTCGGAAATAAAGTGGAGGGGATGGAGAAATATTTGATTTTGTTTACATATAAACACACATAGCCTAATTTTCTTTTGTTATAAATTAATAAATTATCAATTGACTAACAAAAGAGAAATAATTATGGATACAATAACATTATTAGATGTTGATACGAATTTATATGTTTTATGTCTCTTATTCACGCATGAGTCGGCAGATCGCGCGTTTCAATTGAGTAGTTCGTTATTTTTGGTGCTTACTCACATCACTTTATCTCAGATCACTTTAACTGAAGTGAGCTGAGATCTCAGTCAAAAAGAACACACCTATAGTGTAACTATTGTTAATGTGATGACCCATCTTTTTAATCCCTTTGAAGAAAAAAGCCGCCCAATAACGCGCATAAATTATTTTTATAAATTCGAATATTGTGAAATAATGCTTTTCAAATGTAATTTAAATTAATGTAGTGGATTAAAATTAACCTGCATAAAATTTGTAATACAATTCAAGGTCATCACATTGACATTAGTTACACCATATAAAAAATATCCTTATTTTTTGGAGAACACTCCTTAAAATTTTCGCACTCATTAAGATCAGCGCGGAAAATAATAAACTTTAGCTATATGTTATAATATCATGTTAGTTTTGGAACGCAAACGATTCATAAAAATGAATGAAATGCACTTTTTGAATTTTGCTTTGTGTCTAGCTGGAATTTTCTACTTTTCTAACGGCTCTACGCACTTACCACGAATTCACCATTTGGGCTAGAAGGAACGTAATCGGAATCCTCGTCTGAGAGCATAGATCCAGAATCTGTTCCAGATTGTTCTTGCTCGCTTTGATCCGTATGTTTCTGACGTTGAGCAGTATCTTCCCAGGATTTTCCATTTTTAAGTTGATTACGAAGGGCATACCCTTTTTGCGTCGATGTAACCTGAAATTTATAAATACATTTTCATTTTAAAAAAACAGCTTCTGAATTAAAATAAATCACATCAAATATCTTCATAATTTTTTTTCTGGTAGCACATATTTACTTACATATATATCGCAACCAGCGTTTTTGAAGATATTTCTTTTAACATCATTGGCTTTCCTAGGCACTAGCTCTCTAATGGAGGTTGCATATTTGGGGGACGAAGAAGATACTTGACGATTCTGAATATCAAATTGATCACTATTGCTAAGAAAAACATTACGTAAAGCTGTTATATCCATTATTCCACTCTGTAGGTATCGTTCTGAAGTCTCTGTGGTTTCGTAAATAGGAATTTTGGAATTTAATAGCGAGAGACGTTCTTTATCTTTTACAGAAAGAGCTAGAGCTACAAGGCGTTGTGTCCTCTCCATTTTGGGAAACGACACCTAAAACATTAGAGCATCAAAAAATAACACCTTTTTTTAATCACGTATCAAATAAATAAAGAAGTTCAAGTACGGTGACCCTGCTTATGAATTAGTCTATGGTAAATTTTCATGAAATTGTATTATGTTTTTTCACAATTTCTGATAAAAACATATCGTTGCATGAACATAATTATTTCATGACTGATTTTAAGATATAGAGCATTAAACATCATCCATACAGGGTGGCGCATTTTCGATGCTATGGGTTCTCGGTGAAATTTCTGCAGATACTAACATTCTCGTTGGGCATCCTCGAACTCGATTCTCGATTTTAATTCAGTCCTGTCAACAGATCATGGCTGCCTCTAATCATATTTTGAGCAACATGTGTTTTTGAAAGTTTGAATGTTTTGATAAGAAATTTGAAATGAAATAATATATAAGATGTTCCGTTTGAAAGATAAAGTTGAATAGGTAAAGTACGACCTGTATATTTGTAAATAATTTAATCTTTCAAAGATATTAAAAATATTATATATATATATATTATATACTTTCTTCTATTTCTAATAACAATTCAGTTACAATAAGGACCTATAAAATCAATTTTTCAAAAGCACCCTGTAGTTTGAATGTGAATGGGTAAAGCAATGATATGTTGACAGAACTGAATTGTAATAAAAAAACAAACGAAAAAGTGCATCTGGTGAAAATGTTGCTGTTTCTTAGTAATCTCGCGAAAACCACGTTAAATGTGTGTATTTACCTCAATGAATAAAGTATCAGAAATACGGAAAAAAATGATATGCAGCAACAAATAAAAATCTTAGCGTTGATCAAATTCTATTGAGTTGATATTTATTCACTAAACAGCCAGGAACTTTAAAAATAAAATGCATGTATTATTGAATAATTGAATAACTCACCTTGATTTGAAAATATTCGTCTTACACGATACACAAAACAGAAGGTAAAAAATCAGCACTAAAAGTTTACCAACTTCACTATGTACAGCGTATATAACTAAAGTGGTCGTCGAAATCGCTTAATTTGAACCAAATATAATATACACAATTTGAACGTTCCAAATGACTGTGTTAAACAAAATAGTTCTTAGAATGAAGAAGATAAATAGCAACGTCACTTACAAAAATGTGTATATCAACAGTGAAATAAAGATACAGTGTTGCCGCGAAAACCGGCCGTCCTAAAATCTGTATCGTGAAAAATGCACCACTTGAAGAATATACGTCTAAATAGCGCCCTCTTTTTTCTAACTGTATCGGACAACTAAAAGTATACGCATTTATACGTTTTTTGCAAGTATTTCATCATTTTGACGGCCTACAAAAAATTTGAGAAATGGTTTATGGTAAAGGGACAGTACCAAATAACATGATCTCCAATGCGACGGCCGTCCCATTGATGGTATTTTGACAATGTATGGTCGTCGCATTGATTGTGATATATATATATATAGTTTGGTGAAATAATCAAAATTTAGACGTGTTTTTAGGAAAGTATTCTGTATTTTTTATATAATGGAGTTTTTAGATTTTATTTTTTAATCACAAGTTTTGTTCTGATGAAGTTGACGAAGCGCAACGAAAGCTCAACAAAATAAAGTGTGTACTTTAAAATATATATATATATATATATTGGTACACGATTCCTTGTTGCCTCCGGTACATGGAAAAGGCGACCTGGCCTCCGGGTCTTCCCATTGGCCTACATCGAAAAAAAAATTATATATGGGGTGATGAAGTGATGACGAATCCGGATCCCTTGAGAGGGGTAAATATATTTTAGTTTTCAATAGGTCATATATACTCATATATATGAAACACAGAAAGTACTATGCCACCTCCAAAAATTATATATCTTGTTATCTTTGACGCCTCCGACAGCGTTGCCACATAACCGGAGGTGATAAAGACACCTCTTTATCCACATGCCAGATTTTTAATATAAATTTTCATGTATGCGGACATTTGTTTTCATATTTTCAACAAAAGTTGGAAGGTATGTGAATTTTCAAATCTAGTGAGTGGATAAAGTGATTTGCGTACAAGTTGTACACAATATCTTTTCTACAACCACATTTATTATTGAAAGAAATACAGTAATTCATATAGCCATTTTATTTAAACTTTGAACAGGAAGGACTTATAATATGGAAATAAATAGAAAAAATGAATGTATAATTAATTGTAATATTTGAACAATTTTATATTATTATCATACTATTATTATTTTGATCTTGATTTTAATTTCTAAAATAATGCTTGACAGGTTAATGATAAAAATTTAAAAATTGTACACCAATAAGAAATTCACTATTAGGTTGAATTGTCAAAAAAAGTTGACCGGTCATAGGTAGCTTTGTTTGACATTTGGGTAAGGAAAAGTGCCATAGCGTGTACTTTTCGTATTACTTTTCCAACGGTTATCGAAAGAATTAAAAAAAGGCCTGCTTTTCGTATGAAAATTTGTTTTGTATAGTGGTTGTAGGAAATAAGGTATTATTTATTAATCAGTTTAATAAGATTTTACATTAACAGCGGTTCTATTTAGATTATGTTTCTCGATAAATTCTCTGTTGTTGTGCTGAAGGGTATTTTTTGTTTTTCAAGTTTGATGCAAATGCCTTTTCCAAAGCTTTAACTTCTTTAGGGTTCCGTCCTGAAGTTATTCATGGTTATCTGTAGGTACAGGATGAGATGACTCACAATCTTTCCCCCGGAACTCGCATTGATAAGAAAAAAGCTTTTTCCTACGACCACATAGAAAAGTAACGTATATCGCACTCAGTACCTCGGAAAGGGCTTATATCAAACTAGCGTGCGAATTACTTTCCGCACGCATGCGGATAATCAGTCAAATGTATAATTTTTATTAAGATTGACCACTGGCAAGCTGTCAAATATATAATTTTTTCATTTAGATTTACCTATGTAATATCTAAATTTCAAGCGATCTATTTGAAAAGTGAAATTTTCTCATTTTCATTATTAAAAAAAATTTAGGACGTGGTCGAGGATCGAACCCGCGTACTCTCCGTCAGAAGTCCGATGTTGTACCAACTAATCCAAACCATCTCTTATAATAGTCGGAAAATGCTCGGGAAAATGTAATCATCTTGAAAGGTATTTATGATAAGTATATAAAAAGCAGCAATAATAATTTCACTTTCAATATCTATAATTATCCAACCAATTAATAATTGTAATAACCTACCTATAACTACTTGAATTTTTGTTACTAATGATACTTATTGTTAATTTTGAAATCAATCATGTTGACTTTAATTAAAACATTTTGTGTATTAATATGTCAGATGTTGATTACACATTATTTGGTGAAATTATCACGTGATCGTAGGAAAAATACTGTACATTACTCGTGCGAAAGTGATTTTTCACACTCATGTGTTTGTCGCACTCGGCACTTTCCGCACAGGTTATGTAATATACTATATATAAAAGGCATTTACATTGAAGAGTGCAAACTATATGATATTTATACAGGGTGATTAATTGAACAAGTGATAACAAATTATTACAATTTTTTGAATAATACCTATTTTTTTAATTTTATTTCCAAGTTCTATATCTTGGTTTGAAAATTGTTATTTTTGTCAATTTGAGGGTTTGTAAATCTTATACGTATTAACTCCAAGAGTTCGTCCATATCAAATGTGGTTAGAATCCAAACAAAAGGGTATATTGTGGTTTGAATTATAGTTTTATTGAACCCTTTTGTTTTTATACGTATTAACTTGGAATTCAATTTTTCTTATTTCGAATAGATTGTTTTTTTCTCTTATTCTTTTGGGAATCAAACCACAATATTGTTTTTTATTTTTTATTTCGACGTTTCGGTAGCGTTCCAGCTACCGTTGTCAAGATTAACTAGTAATAAAATTAATAAAATAATTTTTGGTCCCTATCTGA
>CAJUYI010009359.1:0-10097 GCA_910591695.1 Galerucella pusilla | reverse complement strand
AACCGAAATAATGAATTTATTCCATTTGGCTTTTACACACTGTATATTCAAAAAGTTTGGAAACACCTTGATTTAAAGAATACTAAAATTATCTTCGTGCAAGTTTATTTACCCAAGTTCAAAGAATGTTTGGTAGATACTTAATTTCAAAGTAAAACACCATCTGTTTAATTTTAATCCCTGAATACCTACCAAAACTTATTAAATTATTGTGACATTAAGAAATGTATTTACCTGTATCTCCACGACTTGATGAAGCAATTGTTATGGGTTCAATGTTTGGTTTTTTGCCAAATATTTTATCAAATTTGTCAAAATATTCAAATATGTAATATTCAGCACCACTTTCCGTTGTTCCCATATAATTTTTTTCCTTTCGTTACGCTGTTTCAAATATTTGAATTTATCACTACATTGCTTAGTAGTAAATTTTCTTATTTTCATTGCAATTTGCTGTCAAACCTTTTCATTTTTAATGCAACTACTTTGAAACTCTTTTTGATGCTCTTCATATAATGAAATTGAATATAAAATATCATTTCGGTTCCACTTTAAAAATTTCTCAGAATTACTGTTATTTGTGGCTATGGGTATTGATTTAGTTAGATTATTTTGACCAATAATGGTTTCAGCAACACCAAATCCAAATATTTCTGTTATTGTTTCGTCAATTGGCATATAAAACAGTTCATTACCTAAAACAAAACATTCTATTTTATTATTTTATAGATTTGCCGTACAGCACCACATACTATTGATAATAATTTAGTATGAATAAAACTTATGTAAAATATATTAACAAAATACCTACTTATTTTGTTTCTAACTACCACCTGATTGTTTTCAATTACATACAGATTCGCATCACTCAATAATTCATGGGAGGAACTGCATATAATTTTTTCTCTTCCTTTCCCTTGCAGATTTGCAGACATAATATTATGTATATCGTATTGCTTAGTATCTAGTATCAAAAAGCAAAGAATATACTAATATACACCGTTGATCAAAAAACTAAACAAAATGCTAGTGCCCATGTAATAACCTATAAAAAATGTTGACAAGCGACAATCACCAAACCCGTTCAGAATGTGGACTTTAGGTGCGTCACACAACCTAGGTAATCGACAGTCGCACCAGTCATAATCGTACTCACACCGTGTGTAATATAATCCATAGTTACCAAAACAAAGAGAAAATAAGTCGATATTGAAGATTCAAAAAATTATTCAATACAAACGTACCTTCCCTGCAACTTGGTTGTAGATATGACTATATCAAAAATGAAGTAAAAACACGAAATCAGACCTAAAACTGAATAGTTAATTGAACGCATGTTGTACTTTTCACAAATATCAACCATACCCATTATTCCAAAAATAAAAATATTAGGAGTCAAAATTTAGTTTAACAACACAAAATATTAAAGCACAATCAAAGGAAACGCAAAAGTTTTACAAAACACACACTGAAAATAACTTGAACAGCAAAATAAAACCACTTAAATACCAAGTGGCTTATACGGCAGCTGATTTGTTTCCCAATAAAATTCCTGTATGGGTGGTAATTCAGCAGTATTAAATTTTCCCAACTATCACTAGAATCATAGCAGAAAGCACCTTTTTTGGTATTTAATTCAAATTGTTAAGCACCAAAATTACTGAATTCTCGTTTGAAAATTTTGAAATCATTTTCATTGAATGTGGAATCTTATTATTCCAAAGAAGAACCTAAAAATCTTAGTGAATATATGAATCGAAATTTTATGTTAGTATCTTATTCGTTAAGGGTGAATTGAATATATTTTTCTCTATTAGTGGGAAATAGACTGATGTTTCCCTTTTTTATTAAGAGCTCATATTGTGAAACAAACAATTTTCGAAAATTTAAATAACTTGCTTGGTGCGCAAAATTTCTGAGCTTACCCGTGAAGTGATCGTGATCTCTAACAATTGTATCTGTAGAAGAAAAATCTTTTTCACATATGTGACACAAGCAGAAAACGGAATGCTGTCCAGCATGTCCTAAATAAACTGCTCCGGAGTCCAGAAAATAATGTAGATTACTTGGATCCAAAATATGCAAATGTGTATTGTTCACATTTTTCATCAGTTTATGAATTTGAGGAACCTCACATTGAAACTCAACATTCATCTTTGTAATTATTTCTAAGATGGGAGACAAAAGAAAAATATTTCGTGAACCATTTATTATCAATGCTGCTTCTGGTATATTCGATTCTAAAGCTTTTGACTGAAAAAACAATATTAGAGCTGGCCATTGTTCAATTATTCTTGTTTGAGATGGCCGAAGTAGAGTATGTGGTTTAACATTAGCAAATTCTTGAAACTGTTCAAATTCTTTCTTTCATTTAGAACTATGATGGAAGTAATTATAAATGTCCTTTGCTAATCGTTCAGCACTATCGAGTAATTTGGCACATGCTTTTGCGGCACAAATGTAACGAGTGTGACATACAGCGCATCACAAACAATCCTGGTAGTATTTCCTTAAATTTAGCTTTGACACCATTCAAGTCACCCATCATGACACTCGCATTATCAGATGCAAATCCGATCATTTGCCTCAAAGGAATACTCAATTAATAAAATAGATTGCATATAGATTCAAATATTGATTTTGCTGTAGCATCAACCGGGCATATGCTTATTGGGTCCCAAGTAGCAGGTAGTTCAAAAATAGCGTGCTTATTGGGTCCCGAACTTTAGTCCTACCTGAATAATAATGTATGGATTCGGTCCCAGCCACCTGTTGTTGAACCAAATGAAAAACAGGTAGTAAAACTAATTTAAAAATTTGATATATTTATTTCATTGAAATATTATTGTAAAGGTATACATTTTAGGATTTAAAAAAAAGGTAAAAATAAAATAGAAACACATATACATAAGATATATTATATATATACATATACAATTAATTATTAATAGAACAATAAAATGAGATACATTTAATGAAAAAAAATCGACTTATTTTTCCTTTTTCATATTCGTCAATTTTTTTTGCTATGAAATTTTCGCGATTTTTCATTTTATTATTTCGCGTTTTATACATAATATGTGTACTTTGCATTTTAACATAGGTCTCCATTTGAAATTCTTTTAGTTTTTCAATAAAAACAAATATATTCGGGTGGGCTTTATAAAAAGAATTATTAAAATGGCTATGAAAGGATTCACAGGCATTCGTAGTGCGAGTAAGATCCGCTGAATTTTTTGCCCAAAGGGATGGAGGAAATAAAGATTCTTCAGATATATAATTTTCAATTAAATAATCGCAATATTTTTTTATGTTTTCCTGGTCTGGTGCTATTGAAAGCAAATCAAAAATAAAACAATCACTCACTTCCCTAGGAGGTAAATACGTTAAAGCAAAGGTCATCCTTAGCCATCTACCAACTTCAGAAGATTCCTCGCTGTACATTGATATTAAACCACATTTTTGTATTTTTTTATACCATGACTGTGCAAGGTGAAATCGACAGCCAATAACATGGGCTTTTGGCCAAACTTTTTGAATAGCAGTATGAATACCTATTTCAAAATCTATAACTGCCTCAGTGATATGTAAGCTAGTAGAGTGTTTTAAAGCGATATCTTCGAGAATATTAAATAATTTTTGATAAGTTGAACTACATTTATTAGGCAACAATGAAAACACTAAGGGAATGTAGTGTCCATTAAAATATCCATGTATAGTAAAGAATTGGCAAAAAAATTGTGGACAATAATTAAATGTGCCGTCTAAATAAATTCGATTAACTTTTCCCAAAAATTCAATATTTGACTTGCATGAAAATACAACGATCTGGTCTATTTTATCACTAAATAAGACAAATGGTTCACCAGTATTTGTTCCAATGTTTTTGTTTTTTAAAATATCGAAAGTTTCATCGATGTTTTTTGGCAATGCCGGCTGCATTTTCCTACGGGAGCAGTACATATACCTTCTAATATTTGCTACGTCATTTGTTGTAATGGTTGATGGCAGATTCTCTTGAAGTACACGACGAATAATTTTTGCAGGCTTTTCGGACAAGTCTTCAACTGCCTTGCGTTTGCAAGAAGAGCTTACAATTTGGCGATTCAATTTTTCTATATTTGCGCTATGACAATGCTCTTCAATATGTTTTGTCAAAGTTATATCTTTCGATTCACCCAAACTAAGTATATATGATTTACACTTTTTATTTGTACATATCCAACGCCTTTCTCCACTTTTTAAGCACTTTTGAAAACTATATTTAAAGTTATTTATCACTAACATTTGTTTTCCTTTTTCACTTAAAATAATATTTATATTCATTTTTAAAATGTTTAAAACAACAGAAAAATTGATCTGAAATATGAAATGCACTCGATGAAATATAAACAATGAATGAAATAGTATTTAATTTAAACATTCAGATACAATAAAAAGAGGGAGGATTGGATTTCCGAAAAGAGGTACATTTCCCCGAAGAATATCTTCAGGTAGTTAAGTACCATTGGGACCCAATACGCCTATAGATAAAGGGATTAAAATTTACACATTTTAATCTATGACCTGCCGGGACCGAATCCATCCACACCGCATCAACCAAATTCAAGAGACCCAAGTACCGGGTGCCCAACTAAGAACGACCGTCGGCTATATCTCAGGAGTGGATTGTAGCACAGGTTCGGAAAAAAAAATGTAAAACAAAAGTGTCCTCGAAAACCGCCTAGAATTTATTTTCAGAATTTCAGAATTGTAGGTCCACCGCTAGAGGGCGTATTTGAAAATTGAAATTTTCAAATGCAAAATTCTTCAAAATTCACTCAATTAGGTAGCATATTAAATATTATAATAAGATTCCTCTACAAATTCTGCATATTTTCAATGTGACAAGTTTAAGTCTATTTCTCCAAATCATGGGTGGGGGGAGTGGGAACCTTGTTACGGCCTGTAATTCTAGTACTGCATGACCAATTTCAATGAAAAAGCTTGCGTTGAACAATCGAAAATTTGTGAATATGGAGCCATCTGAGTAGTGTAACTATGTTCCTTCTGAGTTAAACAACACTCAGTATATGGTACATCCTCATATTTTGGTAGGACCATCCTGTAGATATAATGGAATGCGCTGTGTATAGGAAACAAGCCCGCCCAAGGCTATAATGCATAAATTATATACGCAATGAATATATTTTCAATGGGATAGTGTATAATACCATTATAAAATGTTCATATAATGTATAAGCATTTTTTAAAGCGCGAGTAGATGGATTAACCTTACGATAAAAATATTTTGGTGTCGAGGCTGCTAATAGTGGATTTTCATCCAATTTATATAAAGGTGCGGTGGAATATTTTTGAATGAAATTAGCCTTTTCTTTTCCTTTCACGAAAACCATGTCAGCATTTTCAGTAATGTCTTTAACGATATTTTTGAATTTGTGTAAATGTGTATAACCAATATTCCAATCGATTCCATGATGATTTTTCATTAACCAAGTTGCTTGTCTATGTTAGTCTGGAGGTAACATATGTAGATGAAATGGTGATTTGAAAATATAGTGACATACTTGATGACCATCATAAGCTACAAATTCTTTAACGATGAACTTATTATTTTCAATCTTAAAACCTAAAACAACTTTCATATTTGTAATTGTTGCAATTCAGTTACAACATCTTTATATTGTTCATAATATCTTATGTCACGTTTGAGACGTGTTAATTTAAAAAGAGCAATTTGATACTCATGGGTATTCATATTTAATGAAGAATATGTAGTGACCCTACTTTTATATTGCATGTCAATCATGCGCGCTATGAAATGTTTTTTTATTTTCCACATCAGTATTGCTTAACAATTTTAGTTAATGGATTATAGGAACATTATTTTTCATGAAAGATCGGACAGTTTATTCAAAATATAATCTGTTACATGTTCTTGAAACCAAAAAGCTAAATCAGTTGATTGATCTAAAACTGCATTAGGTGTCGCAAAATACTTTTGATCAATTACTTCTTGATCACCTGACGTTTTAACAAAATCTGCCCACAGTGTGGTATTAATTTTTGCAATTAACTTTTTTTTAATAATTTCGAGAACCTTAATTTTGAAGAAATCAAAGGCATCTGATGAAAATTCTTTTATTTCTTTATGATTCACATTTATAATCACTGCTGTCTGAACTCTACTTTTGAAACAAAAAATTATATTTTCCCAGTAAACTTTTCGATTTTGTTTTACACCAACTTGATAGATTCATTAATTTTGGATAATGTACCGTGATATTTGTCCATAATATTATATCATAACTATTTATAAAAATATAACTCACCAATAATTAGATTTCAACAATTTCAAAAGATGATGTTGGATTCGGTTTTCCAATGTCCACCGCTCCTCTGAATATTAAAGCGTACTTCCCTTCTTCAAAATATTTTATATAAGGTTCATACGTCACTGTTACCCTCTGTGGAAGGAACGTTATTTCTTTCTCCAGTTCCAGCAGCATCGTTTCCCCAAATTTACTCTGAACTAATTTAGCTGAAATGATTTTCTTGGGTTCCCCTAATATTAAATCTGTTAGTTTCGTTGTTGGTTTTGGGTCTCTTCCTAAAAGTGAGGAAGAATTTATGGTTTTTAGATCTATTTTACTAAAAATAATAATAATATAATTAAATCATTTCAAATTCTGTTTGTTCACTTAATTAAACATTAGAACACATTACTGATTTAAATTCCAAGTAAAACAGAAATGATTGAAAACGTCTTACCTGTTGTTTATTGAAGGTTGATGATGCGATTGAAAACAAGAAACAAATGAATTTCACAAGAAAATCTTGAGCTTGAATAGAAAATGAATCTAATGACCTTAATGATAATTGCAATAGGTACTTACTTAGTTTCCGCGGCTAACGTAAGACCTTCAACTGCATTAGTTGCCTCTGGTGGACTTTTAATAACAGGATGGTCATAGCAAAGTATTATAAAAAATTGAATAGATGAGGCGGGTACATACCAGTTCGCTCCCGCGGTCACATTTTAATCCATAATTTTAAAGTGGTCGTGGGTAAGTTCGCTCCCAAAGCAATTTCTTGGAAGGGTAGCTACTTAGGGATTGAAATGTGACCGCGGGTAGGGGTGGAAAGTGGGTGGTTTATAAATGCTTGTTATGTTTGTTGAGAGATCATTTTGAAGTTTATGTTAACCTGTTGTGGGATCACGACAAATAGAATTCTATTCTAATGACGTCACTCCAAAGCTGGCAATAATCTTGAAATTTGGTATCACGTCACATCTCCTGCGATTATAGAAATCTAGGTTCGGCAATTTTCGGAATAATAGTATTAATCCAGAAATTTTTTCTGTTATTTGACACATATTTGACATTTTCTAAAAGGTGTCGGTGACTAGTAGGATGAATCTGTTTTTTCTCCTTCTGGATGGCGGGTATGGGCCCAAGATGTCGAAAGACACGGTGTGCCATGGCATTTCAGGTAGTCTGGGCTGTGCGGGAACTGGAGGTTGGCGGGCTGCAGACTTCGTTGTGGCACAGGTGAGCCAGGTTTTGACGTGTGTGTGGACGTCTTTGCGGGCACTGGGCCAGTAGAATTTTCGCTTGATGGCTCTGAGCGTTTCCTCCTGGCCAGGGTGGTTAGCTGTGGTCGAGTCGTGGTACTCTCGGAGGACATCCTTCCGGAATGGCCTGGGAACGACGACTCTTTTGACTTCGGTTGTGGGTGTGAAATAGACGACGCCTTCCTCGACTGTGAATTGGTTCTCGATGTCCACTTCCACTGGTCCTTGAGGTCCTCGGGCGTGAATGTCTTCTTTCCTCTGTTTGAATCTTAGCATACCTTCGTGTGTGTGGTGACTGGCTTTTATTTTTTCTTCTAAGGTGGCGTTTGGTGGTAGAGGTGTCGTGGCTTCTTCCTCTTCTTGGTCCTCCAGGAGGCAGAGTAGTGGGAAGTTTTCGTCATCATCGGGTGTGTCTTGGGCTGTTGTTGGCCAGGCAAGTCTATCAATCTGCTCGTCTTCTTCGGCCGTGTCTCTGGGAGGGTCTTCGGGATTTCTGGATGAATGGTCCGGCAGCTGGTTTAATTTTCCGGGTACGTGGGCGATTTGGAAGTTGAATTCTTGCAAGAGTATGGCCCATCGGGTGAGTTTTGCTCTGTCGTCTTTGAATCTGTCAAGCCAAGTGAGTGCTCTGCTGTTTGTGAGTAAGGTAAACTTTTGGTCTTACAGGAAGTGACGAAATCGTTTCAAGGCCCATGTAACAGCTAGGCATTCTGTTTCATTTGCGTGGTATTTCGTTTCTGCCGGGCTGTACTGGCATGTGCGATCACCCTTCGGTTGGTTGGATCACCTTGGAAAAGGACTGCTCCCATACCCTTGGCAGATGCGTCTGTTTGGAGGAAGAAAGGGGTGTCTGGTTGTGGTCTGGACAGCTTCAAGGGTCGACTGAGTTGATTCTTTATTGTTGTGAAGGCTGTTTCGGCTTCGTTTGACCATCTGAATTTCTTCCCTTTTTTCGTCAAGTCTGTGAGTGGTGAGATTAGCTCTGCGAAATGGGGTATGTAGTCCCTCAACCAGCTTGCTGTACCTATGAATGATCTCAGCTGTTTCGTTGTGGTCGGTCTGGTGAAACCGCTGATTTTTGTCTGGTGTCGTTCTAGAGGCATGGTGGCGTCGGCTGTCACCTTGTGGCCCAAGTATTCTAATTCCGGGACCGCAAAATGGCATTTTTATATGGAAATCCAGAGGCCGTGAGCGCGTAGGCGTTCTAGGACCAGATGGAGGTGTTGAATGTGCGTGTTTAGGTCTTCGGAGTATATAATTATATCGTCCATATATACTTTCACGCAGTCGTCTATGAGGCCAGCCAGCACGGCGGTTATTAACTTTTGGAAGGCAGCCGGTCCATTTTTCAATCCAAATGGCATTACCCTAAACTCGTATGCTGAGCCGTCGGGTAGCGTAAAAGCCGTGTATTGCATAGATTCAGGATCCATCGGTATCTGCCAGAAGCCGCTCTTCAGGTCTAGAGCAGTGAAGACCTTGGCAGCTCCCAGCTCTTGAACGGTTTCGTGTATCGGAGGCAGCTGTGATACTTCGTCCAAGGTAATGGCGTTGAGTCTCCTGTAATCTACGCAAAATCTTGGTTTTCCGTCTTTCTTGTTTACTATAACTATAGGACTGTTATAGCCAGAGTGGCTTGGTTGGATGACTCCGGCTGCCAACATGTTTTCGACTTCTTCATATATCATTTTTTTTTTGTCTGGTGAGTATTTGTAGGGTCTTACGTTGACTGGCTTTGACGTGGTAAGTTTTATTGTCATGGTCGTTGCTTTCGTAGTTGGCTGTTTCAAGCGGTCATCGAAGACGTCGTTGAACTCTTCCAAGAGGGTCTGTATCGACTCGTAGGCCTCAGGTGTTGTCTGGTCTAGTTTGAGTGTCTTTCGGGGCGCTTCACGGTTTGTTGTTTGTCTCTGGGCCTTCCAGAAGATGGTTCGTCTCTGGTCCTTGCCGGCGTGTAAACAGTGTCTCGGGAACTCCATCAGGACGTTCTCGTCTGTTAGCCATGGCATCCCTAGAATCACGTCGTGGTTCAGATTCGGGAGGAGACGACATTGGGCTGGAAAGGTCCAGTCGTTGATTTTGACAGTCAGCTTGGCGGTACCAGGGCTTTTTACTTGACGACTCTGGCAGGCTAGTTGTACCTGGGTAACGTCCGTGGTGACTTCCTCTGAGGTCATCAGCTTGGTGGAGCAGAAATTCGACGTGGCACCGGTGTCTATCAGCACTCTGATTGGACGGCCTAGTACTTCTGCTTCTAGGACGGGTAGAGTTGCCAGTTTCGCCTTTTCCCAGGCTGGGCTCAGCGTGGCTGTCAATGTTGTTGTAGTGTCTAGTGGGCGCCCCTGTGATCGTTTCCCGACTGTGGACCGGGATTGGGTTGTCTAGTTGAGGATGTCGGTCGTTGGCGGGATGGAGACCTGGTTCTGGGCGTTTCCCTCCATCTTGGTGGTGAGCTTCTTCGTGGTGGTGAGTGTCTTCTGGGTGGAGAACTCCTCCTTGGTGGTGAACGCCTTCTGGGTGG
>CAJUYI010009358.1:0-10097 GCA_910591695.1 Galerucella pusilla | reverse complement strand
CCCCCCGATGTTGCTTCGTGATCAATGAACTGTAGAGCAAAGATTCCAAAATACCATACCTCTATCGGGTGTCGCCGCAAGTAACCGCCATAATAGGGTAAACTTGTCATTTTTAGCAATAAACATGTATAATAGGTATACTGGTAAAATGTTTTGGTTTTAATATTCTGCGCTGCATAACTTTAGCTAGGATTACACTGCCATACATGGCCTTGCTGATAGCGTGTCGATGAAGGGGTGCCATTCCTAACAAGTGCGGAAAGTGATACTTTCCCGCACGCGACTGCAGTTGACCAAGCGGGCAAGCGGTCAAGGGCGGGAAAGACACGTTACGCAAACGCAAGGGTAGGTACATTATTTTTTCTACGACCGTATATACAAAAAAGTATACCAATCCATTTTTCAAAAGTTATTTTATTTCAACATACAAATACAAAACTTTAACCAAAAACTATTAATTAATATAAATATTAATATTAAAAACACAATTTGTTGCATTCTGTAAATTGACGGTCCAGTAGAGTAAGGGGAATCTATCGGCAGCGATTTGACAAAATATCGAAGTATTTTTGGCAAAGAATTTTGAGGTAATGGATGTATTGAAAATTAAGAAAAAAATATATCATGTAGATTAATGTTGAACTTAGAGTTCTCATCGAATAAAAACTTTGAAATGCTAACCAAATTTTGTTGAAAAAATACGATGGAAAAACTAATTGATAAGAAGTATAATTTGAAGCTTTATGAATACTATATAAAAACCTCAGAATCCTCAAATTACTTATGACCGTACAATTCCTTATTGAAATTCGGTTGCTACCACTAAAATATCGGATAAAAATCCATCTCTCGCTTTTCTATCCTTCTATGACTGACATTGTCTCTATGCTTCGGTAGTCGCGTGCCGTTCTATTGTTGATACAACGCTTGCTGGCTTCGGCGGTCTCCCAGTTCAGTACTGACGAAGCTTATAGAGTAGTACGTGAACCAAAATCCGCTTGGACCGCTTGGCTACCTACATGTTGCGGAGCTTTCATATTTCTAATAAAATTTTCTTTATGTGAACTTAAACGTGAGGACGTAGGGAAACAAAAAAATATACAAAGCATAATTGTGCAAGGTCGAATTTGGTAGATGCCCCTTAACTTGTAAGTAGATGACGTCGATGAGGATGGCAGGTCACATGAAAATGACGATGAAGGTCACGGCAACGGTTTTAAGTCATTTGTAGATAAAAGAATTTCATCTGATATATTTTTCTGATATCAAACCCGGGTGGTTTGATAGTTGTTTTGCGATACTACTTTAAAGAGTGTACAGGGTTATATAAAAATATCTTCATTATTTTATATTTTCAAAAAATTAAAAATGCAACAAAAGGCTAGAAAAGAAGTAGATTTTATTTGATGGACTATTTCGTAAATATATATTTACCTGTTGTAACAATAGTTATAACATCCGAAGTAAAAAAATAGTGCGGGAAAGTGGGTTAAAACGCACTGTCGTAGAAAAAATATATTTCTTAACTGTGGAATGGCTGGGAAGAATTGCTTCTCAACTTGTATTGACCTGTTTTCGAGGTCATAGATTACGAATTTGATGTCAAAATTGTAAATATATAAATGGCGGACCCAATATATATAGCGGACAAAAAAACCCAAATTCGTAGATTGTTTTTAAAATGTGCATATACAGGTTTTTGATGTCACTACTTGTGAAATTGATGAAAACAAATTTAAGAATAAACATGCTGGATTTAATATGGCGGACAAAATGTTCTAAAATGCTCCCATTTTCCTAAATTTTATCGTTAAAGTACTGATCAAAGAGAATTATTGATAATATACAAAAATATTATAGGGAATGAAATAAAATAATTATAAAATCGAATAATATATTAATTAACGATCAATAATTAAGCAAGTTAGCGACATGCCATAGGCATAGGCGTGTCTACAGGGGAGGCAGGCCTACCCTAATCGGTCCACGCCAATTCCTCAAAATATCAATATATTAAAAACATTTTATAATTTTAACGTTCTTTTAATGATACGAGGAAGCAATTTTTCATTCTTAAAATGAATTGCGAGAAATTGAAGGGCGGTAATATGCCAAAGCAATGTTTCGGCGGTCACGGCTATTTGTTTTTTCATCAAAAGATTCCGATTTAATATTTGCCCCCGCCTAATAAAAAAGTCTGCGCACGCCTATTGCCATAAGTATGGCAGATATAATGTATTCGTGCTTTATACTTCAAAATACACAAAAAATGTCGGTATGGCAGTATGGTGCGTTTAATACACTCAACCCCATAAAAATGTGACGCGCTAAAGTCTCGCAAATCTTTCGTACTTCCTGTCTAAATGAAATACCTACACAAACAAAAGCAGTTCTAATTTCTTAAGTCATAAACAAAAACCTAATAATATAACTCTTCAACCAACGTAGTAGCTTAAAAAGTCTCTTGTCTTGGAAGGAAAATTTAAGTTATTGTATCGAAAACGAGACAAGAGGAGATGAGCTCTCGCAAACCAAAGTATCGTGGGCATCAGTAGGCTCTATTCAATCCAAAAGTAAGAGGATGAAACTTAACGAAACAAGATCTCTTGAACCTCGGTAGCACCAATCAGATGAGATAAGAGAAAGAAGCCTAATGAGTTAGTTAAGTACGGATTAACATAATTTAGTGTAGAATCTAAGAGCTTTGGTACGAAGTTCGGGACATTCGGTACATAAAGATACTAGAAGCTTATGCTAAAAATTGTACCTATAGTTTTGTTACTCATAACGTCGATTGAAATGTTTTGGTTAGTTCAAATAGTTCCTAAGGAATTCCAACTAATTTGAGACTTTACTAGAATTTCCCAGCGGGAAGGAAAGCATCCAATTTAACGAAGACACTCTTATCTTAAATTGGAGATGTATATTACGTTTGTAGTGTGAAAATTTAAAAATAAACTACCAGAATGTTATTGAAACTTTCTGACTTTTGCACCTACCGTCATTTTAGAAACAAATTATTTTTCAAATGTCTCTTCAATTAATTGAAAAATTGAGTATTACTTTTGACTTATTTGAGGTTAATGTATCGACAGACACCAAATAATAATTGATATATAGGTATATACACACAGGGTGTACCAATCTTACGACAAACTTCGGTATAATATGGGTTATTTTAAGATATATCAATAAATATTATCAACAAAAATAGTAGATGTGCTGAAGGTCCATATTTTGAAATTATATCGATCTATACAGAGTGTTGCATAACTCCGTTACAAACCAAACATATGATTTTTCAAATGGGAACCCCTGTATATTATACCGAATTCAGATTGGTTACATTTTTTTGAAGCTTTTGATATGAGATTTTGCCACGTAATACAGACTCCTTCAAAAGATATGGTTTATGTGAAAATCGTAGGTAAATCAACGATCTGTAGCTTGTTGTACGTTGAAGAAAAAAAATGTATTTTGCCAAACAGAGTTTTGTAACATGATGCAATATCTCCGTATCCTATTGAATTTCAATTATATTGTTTCTTATATACAGGGAGAACGGAAACTCGAACCTGTAATTTTCTTTCTCCTTTCAAATGGAACACCCTGTATTTTATAGCAAAAATAAAATCTTCGGTTATGTAACTTTAATTTTTGTCAAGCATTCCCTATACCCAAAGTTTATAAAAACAGAGTTATCTGGTAATATTTATTGTAAACTATTATTATTGATCTATTATGTGAAAGCAATAAACGTTGTATGTAACAAAAAATCCTAATTAATGATAAATTTTAATGAATAATTCATTCTAAACACAACCAAAAGTACAATTTTAACCGTAATATTAAGCTGAAGGTTCAAAGTTTTCACTGTTAACATCAATGCAATGCTGTAAGAGGGGGCCCAACTGATTGGCCAGCTCGGTCACCCGATTTAACAGAAGAATATTTATTTTTTTCGGGTCTTGTGAGGAATAAGTTTATAAAATCCCCGGATATTAGAGATGACATGAAAGAGATAATTAGTGCGGCATTTCGATCTGCTAACGTTGATATGATGAGAAATGTTAGTCAATCATTTGAACTAATCTGCAGCATTGCATTGATGTTAACGGTGAACATTTTGAACTTTTAGTTTAATATTACGGTTGGGATTATACTTTTGGTGGCTAGTTTTGTTTAGAATAAATTGTTCATTAAAATTTATTATTAATTAGGATTTTTGGTTACATACAACGTTTAATGCTTTCACATAATAGGTCAGTAGTTATATTTTACAATAAATATTACAAAATAACTGTGTTTTTATAAACTCTGGGTATATGGAATGCTTGACAAAAATTAAAGTTACATAATCGAAGATTCTATTTCTGCTATAAAATAAAGTGTGTTCCATTTGAAATAAGAAAGAAAATGACAGGTTCGAGTTTCCGTTCACCCTGTATACAAGAAAGAAAATAATTGAAATTTAATAGGATACGGAGATATTGCA
This sequence comes from Galerucella pusilla, assembly GCA_910591695.1. Lineage (NCBI taxonomy): Eukaryota > Metazoa > Arthropoda > Insecta > Coleoptera > Chrysomelidae > Galerucella > Galerucella pusilla. The sequence goes on along the minus strand of CAJUYI010009358.1, from coordinate 5,602 downwards.
TCATATTACAAAACTCTGTTTGGCAAAATACATTTTTTTTCTTTAACGTACAACAAGCTACAGAGCATTGAATTACCTACGATTTTCACATAAACGTGTCCATATCTATTGAAGGACTCTGTATAACGTAGCAAAACCTCATATCAAAAGCTTCAAAAAAATGTAACCAATCCGAATTCGGTATAATATACAGGGGTTCCCATTTGAAAAATCATATGTTTGGTTTGATACGGAGTTATGCAGCACTTTGGATAGTTTGATACAATTTCAAAATATGGACCTTCAACACATCTACTATTTTTGTTGATAACATTTTTTGATATCTCTTAAAATAACCCATATACCGAAGTTTGTCGTAAGGTTGGTACACCCTGTATAACACTCTCCCCGCTCGATGTAACATTAATGTTTATACATTTGTAATATTTTGTTTGAAATAAAATTGATATACAATGTATGTATGGAATAAATTCAATTTTAGCGTTATTGTGTATAGGTACTATGTGAAAAATAATAACAATAACCGAGGCAATTTTGGAATTCTCCTACCACATTTTGTATGACCTCAGGGGTTATTTTGTGAATTTCTTCCGTTATCCTAGCTTTTGAATCAGCAATATTGTTTGGTCTGTTGAAATATACTTTAAGAAATAGTCAGATATTTTCGTATCTGTTTGTGTTTTGTGATAAAGACATCAAAATTTTACATCCTAAAAATCAATTTTATCAGTTATGATTGCACCAAATTTAAAAAGACTTCATATTGCTGAACAGAGGACTAAAATCCCTTTCCATTAAGGTGCCACAAGACCTCCTTCCTTATTTAAAATGTTCGATGAGGTGCTAATAATTCAGACGGGGTGCTGGAGGGAGTAATATTTTCAAATTGTAAATTGTCAATTTAAGAATAAAAATCGATTTGTTTCATGATTTTTCCATATAGTACATAATAACGCTAAAATTGAATTTATTCCATACATATGGAACGCATTGTATACCTCTCCTGATGCTTTCCTTATAACGGAAGTAATTGATTATTGGCAACTTCTCTTTTTAACATTGGTAACCAAATTTCTATCTACTAACTAGTACATTCTTAGTCGAGCGCTGGCGAAACGCCGAATATAATCGCTAGCAGAAGAATCCTTCGGCGAGTGAATTATTACTAAAAATGTGGCGTACACTATGAAGAAAATCGTAATAGATAAGTATCCATGGCGGCGAAAGTTTAAAAAAAACGACGCGTCAAGCAAAGAGGTATTTTAAAGGTATTTTCAGAACAAGCCTTTTAATGTATATATTTTTTTCATTATTATTTTGGACCAAACTAGGTTCCTAATTGATCAAATATTTCGTTCTGTGATAGATTCACTGCATCGTTTTTAGAAGAAACAACATCAAAATGAAATTCGCCAGTTTTAATAACCATTTTCCGCCAATTTTCCGATGCCAAAAGAAGCCCAAAAGAATTCCAATGCCCTTTGGAAAAGCGTGTGTGGGTGGCGCTTAACAAAATAGTAGGAGGAGTTTAAGGAAAAGGGGGTTGAACTGTGCAAGGGATGATGCGGTTCGGACAACTTATATCTTTAACTTTCCTGATTTATCTTTAATGTCATCAGTTATCTTTGGAGAATCGTTTATCTCTAAAAATATTTATTAAAACATTAAATTCGATTTATCAGAATTTTTATTGTTCCAGTTTGGTGTTGTGATAATTTGTTTCTTTTTTAAAAAGTTAGGTATGTGAAGTGTTGTTTTTTTTTTGAAATGCAGGAACATAAATCGTTTTTAATTAAGGACTTGCTCGGAGATGTTATTAATAACGTTAATTCGAATGAAAGTAAGTTATTATTAATTCATTTTAAAGTTTTAATACATTTTTAATTCTTCGATAATAGTTATTTGTGTACCAAGGCCGTAATGTTGATCTTTTTTGGCCGAATCTGAAATTTGCGGCCGAGGCGTAGCCGAGGCCAAGCAAATTTCAGGTGAGGCCAAAAATATCATACGGCCGAGGTGCACACAAAATTTTTTAAGCGAGTGTCTCATCAAATAGGTAACAACTTTTTTTTACAATTTTGTTTCTAAACAGAGACGAAACTGGAAGATTAGATTCAAATTTTTATTAACCAAATGAAAAGTGTATTATTAAGTAACAAAGATGTGTACAGAATTACTTACAGTAAGTATGATAAACAGAAGTTGGGTCATAACGAAGTTAATAAATTAGGGCATTATTTGCTATTAATTGTTATGTTAAATGTACATTTACTACATTACATAATTCAAACATGCAAATTAAGTGTGTCTAGTAGGCCGCCTTCATAATTTGACAATCTTAATATCGGACGTGGAAATAACTCAAATAAGCAAATTAAATGTTTCTAGTAGGTTGCCCTCATAATGACTTTGTTTGCAAAAGCGGCCGTAAAGTAAAAAAGCGGCCGTAAAGTAAAAAAGCGGCCGTAAAGTAAAAAAGCGGCCAAAAAAGATACACTTTAGGGACGTTAATAGATCCGTAAAACTTCATTTTTTGTGACACTCGCTTAAAAAAATATTTGCCTTGTGTAAACTCTATATAGATATTGGATATTACATATATTGAAACTATTTTTTGTTATGACAGCAGTACCTAGTAATAGTTTCAGTTAAATTGTACTTAGTTCAAATTTTACCTTTTTTAAATGTGGTATTAATAATTTTCCCAATTTTACCCCTCAATGGAAAAATATACTTCATTAGGAAATTATTGAGAGCCTGAATTTGATTGAGTTAGGTGAAAATGGCTTATTTAAATTTTAAAACAGTGCGCCGGAGAGAAAATTCCTATCAATAATTCAGAATTTAAATATCTCATTAAAAAACCGATCTGGGTATAATTTTTTTGAAGATCTAAGAAACTGACCTGACCTGAGATGGGATGATGACATGCATGCAATAAAGCCATAAAAGTGAATTACCTGAATGTATATAATTATACAAATATAAATACAAAATAAATGTTCTTAAATATTAGTATTATGAGCTGTTAAAATATAATATAACTGCAAATTTTTCTTTGTTTATTTAATTCCCAACCCACTTCAAACATTCATTAGTGAGGAAATATAAAAAAATAGATTAATAAATTGTAAAAATTAATTTACTTGATAGTTTTTCATCAGGTATAGTGTGGTTCTGGACGGTAAATCCGAAAGGTTTTAATGGTTTTATTGCATCTCAAGCCTAAGTAAAGTCAAGTCAGTTTCTTAGATCGTGAAAAGAACTATAACTAACATATCTACGCCACTGATTACATCTCATTTTGGTGGAGACTAGTGCTGTTCGGGGTGAACATACTGCAATTTTTTAATTTGAGAGATAAGTGCTTCTGGTATGATCTAGCGCGGCGTGGAAATAGTATTTATGTTGTCTTACAAGGGCATAAAATGATCTTAAGCAACGTTACCTGCATGTAAATAGGAAAATATAACAGGCCTTGGGCTGCTTAACAATATTCTCCTCCCTATTTTTGGACACACTCACAAATTTTGAGCTTCAATTTACCCTCTATCTATTTCAGTTATCTCGTTAAATTTTTTTAATCTGTAATTTGCATCTTTTCAATGAAAAAGTTACTTTACTGTAAAAAAATTTATTTTCCAACAAAACTTCCCTTTAACTTTACATAAGTACAGTACAGCGAGTACAATTTTTTCAAACCATGCAAAATATAATCTTTCGGAAGTTCCGCAAAATACGCGTTTGTCTCTGCGATCACCTCTTCTTTTGTCCGAAATCACTTTCCACCAAGCTATTTTTTCAAGTTTAGAAATAGGAAGTAATCAGAGGGAGCGATCAAGTAAATATGGCGGATGAGATAATAAATCGTAACGCAGTTCGGCTAATTTTTCTGCAACAATATTAGGTCAGCATTGCACTCCTAAAATAACTTTATTTTAACAATAAAACCTTTGTGACTTATCTGCGTACAAGTGGTCAGTAATTTGTGATAAACAAAAAAATTTCAAAATAGCAAGTTTAGCTAACAAATAGATACCGATAACACATTTTTTATATGTCTTCTGTAAGTTCCTTGTGGCATTACTTATTATTTTTTTTTCTCTTATTTTTTTGGGAATCAAATAAACCCTTTTTAACTCTTGTCATTTTTTCTACATGCCTCCTACGGGCGATTTAAGGTAGAAAAATCACTCAACATCGTAATTTGTATCAGCTTCTACCAAAGCTGAAGCTGAACTTTTCGTGTCTCAAATTACTTGTTGGAACTTGTATTTTTATGTTATATTCATTTTATCACTACTTTTCATACCAAGGCAAGCTTACGACAAATTTTTTACCAACTCACCTCTTGTTTCTGTGTCTGTCCATTGACTGACACCTGAATTTTCTCACTGCCGCTTGAAAAAATCTCTCAAGTTTTTTATATCTTTTCAACTCCTTGTTACGAATTACTTTAGGATTTTCTGGAAAACTTTTAGATTTTTACTCTTCAAATGACGCCGAAATTGGTTTTTCTTAATAGTTATTATTCTCATTTACAGTATAGGAGCCGAGTCACCTAGATTTCTGTGACATGATATACCATTTCTTCCTCTCTAATGTATAGTTTATTAAAACAAAGTCTTGGTGTGCGTCATCGTTTGTTACGTATATCCGGGTTTTGGGTATGTCGTTTATTTTATTTGCTATTTTGACATATAGCCAGCCTTAAATTTGATAAATAAAATCATCAGGATTGTATTTAGCCAAATTCGAAAAGGCTATGAAGTTAATTATTACCAGCTTCTTTTTCTAACTGAAAATAATTGAGAATTTTAAAAATGCTGATGTTTTTCCGTGTAGCTAGGCATATTTTTGTATTATTTAAATAAATATAACAATAAGATTAATCTTCGCTTTTCATAAATAATAATTAACCATGAACAACAAAGTACAGACCTGACGAGAACTGTCAGTGGGACATTAGAAAAAGACGTACCCATTACCGCTACGAAAGGTACATCAGCATTCTATTTTGAATGTTGTAATTTCTCCCGATTGATAGGTCGCGCTTGCTCGTATTCTTAACATCAACTATTCGAATTTTTCAAGTCGAAGATATGGATTAACGTTTGTAATACATTTAAACGGTACCTGCCTTTTTTCCATTTCTTCCAAAGTAATGTGTTAGAAGGACATTAACAATCGATGACGCACACCAAAAAAGGTTATTATATGAACTCTAGATCCATAGGAACGTTATTTAATGTCATCTATTATAGAATCAGAATATTTATCTAGACATCCTTTTGTCTAACGTTTCTAGAAAGTTGAGAGAAAACAATTTTCCACATTATGAGCCTTTCCAAGATGATTCTCTTCCCCCGAGTCATAATTAAGCCAGAAGTCACCTCTTCAACTTGCCACTGCCCCTTAACTCCTGATTTGCGAGCTGGGTTTCTCCAATTAGAGGCTGAATGCGTTTTTGAGCAGTTTACCTCTCGCTTTAATGAATGAACTACCGCTTTGTGTTCAAGAGATTGAATAGCCTTAGGCCGATGCTCATCGCTATGTTCTGTTTTTGTTTTGAAGTAATAAAAATCCGGTTGAATCAGATGAG
>CAJUYI010009357.1:0-10098 GCA_910591695.1 Galerucella pusilla | reverse complement strand
AATTATGGTATAGTTTTGTCTGGAATTTTTTTTCGAAAAATGCATACATACATACTTTTGAGTTATTGATTTTTTTGTAAGAAATTTGACCGTTGCAGACCCTTGGAAATTATTTTTCACGAGGATACCCTCAACGATATGAAAATGGTTTCTGCAGTTCTGTTGCTTTTAGCAAGGTCGGACGTATTTGAATCTATGTTGAAAATTTTTTCATTTCATACAGGGTGTGTATAAAAAGTGTTCAAAGTTCCATAAATATCAAATTTCTTTATTTTCTTAAATAGAACCACCCGGTTTTTCCCATTTTAATGCATTTATGGGTAAAAAATAAGGCAAACTCATGTATACTTTCCTATACCTAAACTTAACCGTTATCCAGATGTTTTCTGTAAATTTTGAGAGATGCAGGTGCGGTCTAAATTTTATTTTGACCCGTTGATGCAAGTACCAATAAATGAAAGAGATTATCTAAATTTACTAATAATACATGGTAAATATGGCGAAGTTGTTACAAGAACATATTATGTGCTTCATTTCTAAAAATTTAAAGAAAACATTTAATATCTGGATAGCGGTAAGGCTGAAGTATGGGAAAGTATACATGAATTTGCCTTATTTTTTACCCCTGAATGCATTGAAACAGAAAAAAACCGGGTAGTTCTATTTGAAAAACTAAAGAAATTTGATATTTAATATTATTATATTATTATTATTAAACTTTGAACATTTTCTATACACACCCTGTATAAAATAAAAATTTTCCCAACATAGATTCAAATAGGTCTGACCTTGCTTAAAGCAACCGAACAGAAACCATTTTCATATCTTTAAGGGTATCCTCTTAAGAAAATAGTTTGTAAGTGTCTGCAGCCGTCAAATTTCTTACAAAAAAATTGATAACTCAAAAAATATGCATTTTTCGAAAAAAAAGTTTCCAGGCAAAATTATACTAAAATTTCACGTAGATTTTAAAAATGTATTAATATACAGGTTGTTCTATTCAAAATAACAAAGTTACAGTCGACTTCCGGTAGAACCGGAAGTCTGCCATCTTTGAAATTATTTTAGTTCAAAAAATCGCACTCGAAAACAGAGACGTAGGAATTTTCATGATTTTACTACTAATAAGTATTCTGCCATATACAGATAGTTTCAACTTGTCGTGGGACACCCTGTATACAGGGCTGTCGAACCAAGTGAATGTCTGTAAAACGGAAAGGTTGATTTTTATGAAACTTCTGGTTGAGCTGATAATGGCCTCACCGTTTCTTAGTTAAACTCAACTCCCTGGAATCAGTTGCCATATCTCTAGGTATTATTGGTCAAATGAAAAATCTCATGAAGTCCTTATTCAGCTTTCAGGAAAATTGAATGTTTGGAGTAGAGTAATCGGAAACAGTAAGTATAAATACCTACTGAATAACGGAGTTATTTCTGCATTGGAAATGAGTAGACAGTAACGTCATAATATTTGGTTTGAGCATAATAACTATGATAGACGAACTAGAGGCTTTTTGGATGTTAATTCTTCAAATTGATGGATTGGACGTGAAGGATACATAGACTAGCCTATTTGTCAACCAAACCTTGATACGGTTGAAATAATACCCTTCTTGGTGTGCGTCGTCGATTGTTAATGTCCTTCTAACACATTATCTAGGAAGGAATGGAAAGAAGCAGGTCTGAGATTAATCCTAATCAAATAAATATCACTATTATGAACCGTATTACAAATTTAACCCTAATTTTTTACGTGGAAAAATTGACTAAATGATGTTTAGAATACGCGCAAGCGCGACCTATCAATCGGGAGAAGTTACGCATTCAAATAAAATGCAGACCTTCCTTTCTTAGCAGCAATGTGTCTTACGTCTTCTTCTAATGTCCCACTGTGGGACAGTGGACAGTAAACAACAAAGTAGGTACAGACCTGACGAGAACTGTCAGTGGGACATTAGAAAAAGACGTAAGACACATTGTCGCTACGGAGGGTAGATCTGCATTCTATTTTAAGCGCGTAACTTCTGCCGATTGATAGGTCGCGCTTGCGCGTATTTTGAACATCAACTAAGCAAATTTTTCACGTCAAAGATTAGGGTTAACGTTTGTAATAAATTTAAATGGTTCATTATTGTGATATTTTGATTGGGATTAATCACAGACCAGTCTTTTTTTTCCATTTCTTCCCACGTAATGTGTAAGAAGGACATTAACAAATTGATGACGCACAAGAAGGGTATTATTTTAACCATACTTCAGAATATGAATACTGAATATTGCCTGATTTTTGCGCGCATTTATAATTTCCATTTTCAATAACTAATATTGTATTATATTTTTATAGCATCGGATAACTATTTATCAGAATCACCTCACCTACTAATAATGGTGTTTATTAGTGTTGTATATTGGTGTATCCAAAACAACTATTTTCATTATGAAATACGTCTGCTTCTTGAAGCTGTTTTACCAATTTTACGAAACTCCCGATATTTGATTTTATTTATCAAGGGTCGTTTTTTAGAAGAGAAGTAGTATCATAAATAACATGACACAAATGTGGAGTGTATATCTTTAGGGTATACTGACTGTTTTTGATTTTTACGAGGGTTGCTTCGTTATGTTTACTGTTTTGGTCTTCCATATTTTATCGGAAAAATCTTGTAATTTCCATCGTTAATTCCCAAAGGACCGAATAAATTTTTTTCTCTTCGACATGATAAAGTAGCTGAAAAAATGTTCAATATTGGAGAAAATCACACTCACCTCACTAGTTACAAATTTTTTGTTGACCCAATTGTGAATACGAGGAACACTCACTGACCGATCTTCTATAACAAATTGAAGCAGGAAAAAAGTGGACCGTGGTCGTAGATAGTTATAATTTGTTATATTTAAAGAGCTGAGGTATACATTATTATAGATTTTAAGGACTGATAAAATACTTTCATTAATTGAAATGTCATGAGTTGAAAAATATGAATAATTTATAATCCAATTAGAATTAAAGTTGAACAGTTTGTGTAAAATATATGTTGACAGTCGATATTTCAAAGGTCGTTACATAACAAAATAATATCTGAAAAATACTGACAAAAGTATACCCAATATAAAAATAATGTTTGTCAACATCAACACAGAAGGGCCTGCTTCACGAACAACAACTGAATATCCAATCACATCGAGAGCTTCAGTTCAAAGTATTTGGTGTATGGAATGAAAGGTAATCATATTGACAATCTTTTCATAATTCTGTTAATTTGTTAGTTATCCACAGGTATTTATTATATACACTGTATATGTACCTTTCGTGTATATTCGCTAACTTTCAATAGAAGTGACCCGAAAAAATACCATATTTTCAATTGATTTGTCAGACGACGGTGTCAACGCTTCTCGTGGTGCGTTATGGTGTAGAGTGTGAAGTATATATTATATGTTTTATGAACGCTCATTTTGTACCCAAGTATTTTGAACGCGAGGGTGTACTCTGTGGCACTATCACTGTAATTTGTTTTTTCACCAATTGCGCATGTTTTCAAAGTTCAGAATAAAACATAACCCACGTTGTGTGAAATGTGGTCTTATCATTGGTTTTGTTAATTCGTTGCACTTGATATCTGTGATTATAAACTGAATGAATCATGGTATTTTGTTGTTGTGTGTTCAAATTTTAATAACAACATTGAAAAAGTTCATATGAACCGTTTTCTCATTGAATATTCTTTGGTAAGTGATATTTTAGCATTGAAATATCAATTATCTTCAACTGTTGTCTTTAATTTGGCTAATAGTGACAAAAATTGCCTCACACCATAAAAAAATATTTCTTCTACGACCGTGCGTTTTAACCCACTTTCCCGCACGCATTTCAGTTTCGAAAGTGTGCGGGAAAGTAGAATTATGCAAATTTTGACCTTATTCTATAGTTTTCCACTTTGCAAGTTATAACTATTGTTACAACAGATAAATAAATATTCACGTAATAGTCCATAAAATAGAATCAACATCTTTTCTAGCTTTTTTTTGCATTATTTTAATTTTTCGAAATACAATAATGAAGATATTTTTATATAATCCTGTACATTCTTTAAAGTAGTGTCACAAAACAACTATCAAACCACCCGGGTTTGATATTAGAAAAATATATCAAATAAAATTCTTTTATTTACAAATGACTTGAAACCGTTGCCGTCACCTTCATCTTTACGAGACTTGCAACCGATGCCATCCTCATCGACGTCATCTACTTACCAGTTAACACCAAATAACTCCATTGAACCGGCAATTTTAAGTGATTCACAGGATGCAACAGTGCACAGTTTTTGTTTTAAGTTTTGTATAACAATATGTATGTTGAAATAAAATAACTTTTGAAAAATGGCTTGGTATACTTCTTTGTATATACGGTCGTAGAAAAAATAATGTTCCTAACTCATGCGTAAAGTGTCTTTCCCGCCCTTGACCGCTTGCCCGAACTCCACTACGCGTCGTTTGGGTCAACTGCAGTCGCGTGTGGGAAAGTATCACTTTCCGCACTTGTTAGGAAAATAACTATATATCTGAATTTTGTGAACAAACCGGCAAATGATTTTCCAAATTACACTGACATTGACGTTAGTTGAGAACTTACAGATGTTTAGGTCAGTGTACCATTAGAGAGTTATTGGTAACACGAATTTACTGCCTTGCAGTAAATGTGATGACCTTAAATAAATAGTGCTCGACCTTAAAACAGACTTAAAATTTGGAGTTATAGTAACATGATTCTCTATAATGACATTATAAGGTAGGTACATTGTTTTTAAAAATGTAACCTTACATTGGAAAATATTTATTATTATCATTTTATATTCATTTAATCCAGAAGCAAGTGCAAATGATGTTTTAAAGTACTATCAGAAAACTTTTTTCAAAACTGTGAGCTCAAGATTCTTCTGAATAATTTCCCATCCATTTTCATTTTGCACGGGGTTATATGGTAGGAATTATTTAAAAAATGCAATGTCATCGTTGTGAGTAAATCTTGATCTTCTAAATTTCTCAACACGAGTTTCTGAACTGGAAACGTTCATCTTATTTCTTATTTGTCGGAGGGAGAACGGATAACTTAAAACTGTGGAAAAAGTTAGGTTGTGTTCAGTCCATAGAGTAATAAATTACTCTATGGTCCAGTCTAGTTGTGTCACAGATGACACAGATAACCTACAAGTTGTGACATATAAATATGGAACATGAAATAAAGTCGGGATAGTGCACTGCAGTAATCGCGCACAAATAAGGACAAGCACTAACCTTAATATTGCTTCCCTTATTTAAAACATCTAATGCGCATGCGTATATGTCACTATAAGGGCAGCACTATTACTGCTTGACCTTATAAAAGTTCCAAAAACTCTCTAGTATTGAAATGGTTCCAGAGGCTGGAAATGATAAAGGATAAGTTCAAAAAGCGAACAATTCAAAACTGCCTCTGTTCTTAACTCACCCCTACATTATACCTTCCTTCTGCAGCTTAGAATAATTTTTTGTGGATGCTTGATAAAAATATTGATGTGTTATCATTCCCATTTTCAGTGTTATTAGCAGTTTTACTTTACATTTAATAGAACAAATATTGAATACTTACAGCTTTTCCTTTCACATTTTATCTATTCACACTCAGCCGCTTCTTCGACTGATAGAAAGCGAGCTTTTATATATTCTACTAATATAGCGGAGTTGCTATTTAAAATCATGCTCAGCGCTTTTGTAGGAGTCTATTAAATCCACTTTGGAATATTAGAGGTTCCCAAACTTTTTGCATAAAAGCTTTGAAAACTATTTTCTTTGAAAATCGTGTTATATTCGAAAGACGGTCTGGTTTATTCGTTTAAAGTAACAACATTCATCTTGTTTTCTATAAAATGAAGCTTGAAATAAGAGTTGGCTGCGAAGTTGATAGAATATTTATCAAATAAATCAATTTATAGGAGTGTCTGCTAACTTTTGATAATGTGTGTAGTATTTTAGAGCCAGGATACTTGATGAATACTGAAACTTGAATATCATATTATAGTATTCAATTCAATTCACTATTCACATGTTTGTATAATGTACAGTTTATCACAAGGTTCTTGGCCACTGATCTTAATAATTATTATTAAGTGAAATGGCGAGTGAATGAATGGTCTCAATCAAGATCTGGAAATTTCGAATCTTCAAATCCAATACATTATGGCTGTAAATTGAATAATATTATGTATTGCGTTCCAATGATTTCGAAGGAGATAAGTACATCAATCGGAAAGTTGGAAAAATTTATTTGTTCCTACAGTGGCAAGTCACCTTGCAGTGATGAATATATAATATATAAGTGATATTTAAAAGTCGCCTACCCCCCTCGTATCTTTTGAACTGCTACACTTACATTAATAAAATGGATGAAAATAAAGTGTTGTAAACTTCTCTACGAATGGTAACAGGTGACGCAATAGTAATAGATGACGTCACAGTGCCACTTTGGCCAATAATTTTAAATAGGACCTTATGGCAAGTGATATCTCGTTTGAAAGGCATTGACACTGGCTATATAGCCATATTATTTTTGTTCGGGTTTAAACTAATTTTGACGGATAAATTAAATAAATACCAAAACTATTGAAATTATTTTTTCAAATTTAATTAATCAAATATCAACAATGGATTCTCATATTAAGTGTGAATTGTTCTCCGTCTACTTCCTGACAGTGAACTCTTGTCGTACTCTTTCAAATGTGTCAGCTGAAATTGCATTGCATTCTTCAATAATTCTTTCTTTCAAAACGCCAATGCTATCTGGTGCCGTAGTATAAACCTTGGATTTCAAGTACCCCCATAGAGAAAAATCTAATGGTGTCAGATCTGGTGACCGAGGTGGCCATTATATAGGACCTCGCCGGCCGATCCATCACTGTCAGGAAGTAGACGGAGCACATTTCGAACACTTGCTATAAGAATCCATTGTTGATATTTGATTAATTAAATTTGAAAAAATAATTTCAATAATTTTGGTATTTATTTAATTTATCCGTCAAAATTAGTTTAAACCCAAACAAAATTAATATGGCTATGTAGCCAATGTCAATGCCTTCCAAACGAGATATCACTCGCCATAAGGTCCTATTTAAAATTATTGGCCAGAGTGGCACTGTGACGTCATCTATTACTATTACGTCACATGTTACCATTCGTACAGAAGTTTACAACACTTTATTTTCACCCTCCAAATTGTATTAATGTAAGTGTAGTCGTTCAAAATATACGATCAGAGGGGGAGGGGACTCTTGAATAGCACTGTAGCACATATTATAAAGAGAACAGATACGAAATTTCGAAATTTAACCTTGGTGCATAGGTCTATATTGTATTCCCTTTGATAATAAATAAATTAGGAATTATTTGTACTTTAAAATTTGTTCGATTTTTGTAATTATTTGTGTTATCTAGGAATGTGGTTATTAATTGATCTCCCAAGAGAAATGACTATTTATAACAAATCTTAGGAATGTACATAAAGGTATTTAATAAATGAATAAATATATATTCGATTATGATTATTGTTTTAATTCATGGCGCAGTCTTAATGATTTAGTGGAAACTTCCAAAAAAAACTAGATCCGGCACTAGAAATTGTTATTGTCCTCGAGTCAACAGTGCAATTTGGTAAGAAATTCAGAAAATATTTTAAACTGGCAACATCGCGGCCATACCGAGTTAAAGGTCCAAGGTCATTGACGACGGAGCTGAAAATCGTTTGATGTTTTACCGGGATTCGTATCTGTTCTCTTTATAATCTGTGACTGTAGTTCATTTACGATAAGTTTGCAATAACAAAACATGATTCACATCGTTGTCACGTTTTAATTTTTCCCAGCTGTTGGCATAAAATTATGTTGATCAGTTGTTTATTGTATAAGATTACATTCAACTTAAAAAAAAGAGCAGAAGTTATAAAATTTTGATAAGTAAATACATAAATTTCAAGATGTCCAAGTTTGAAACCATAAGTTTAACTGAAAAATGTTATCTTCACCAACCACTTGATAAAGACGCATGCATTGCGACGCAGTGCTCGATACTCTTTTTTACATAGTGATCAAAATAACAGATTATTTCTTACACAGTGAATAATAAACTATAAAATGCGGATGAAAACGACAAACAAAAACAAGAAATTCTGATAAAATTGTCTGATTTAGACAACATAAGTCTAGCAACCCCGGACATGACAGCCAACTTTTGGACCGTAATTTTCCCCTTCATTTGAATAATTATTCCATTTACACTTTGGATATTTAGATTCTGTTCAGTGGCTGCAATTGTTACTGAAAATGTCAAAATTGCAAGCTTATCGTAAATAAACATGTTCTTGCTTGTCACAATGCTTTCAATGCTGCGATCTATGCTGTCGCTCTAGAAAATGCTTCCCATGGTAACTCTAATCGAACTTCTCACCAACTTACATTTTTTATTTGGCATGTACCTAAAGTAGTAGGTTTTTGAATGGTATGTGCACAGTAGTTCAAACCTCTTCGTCTTCAATATATTTACGCGATGTATCTTTTTCAACTCTATTTTTGACTAACTGCTCAATATTGAATAGTTATAAAATATTCTCTGTCACTTTTGACACCGACAAAAAAAATCGTTCTAGAGTCTTGGTTACGGAAGGACGCGGGTCCATCATAGTTACACTTTACAATCGCTCACCTGAGTATTAACTTCATTTTAAAGTTGAGTCAAGTTCCAGGCGTCTAAGTGTCACACAGTAGTGCCATTCAGCGGTAGGCGGAGACGGATATTAAAACGTCCAAGTGCCGAAAATATTATAGGACAAGATCCTTGGAAATAATTTTTGGTGTTACCTATTTCTTGATAGAAGATAGAAGATAGAAGATAGAAGGGTTCAGGTCTCCAAAATGGTCCTACCTGGTACATCTGCTGTTCCAATTTCCTTAATTCTAATCTCTCCTGTAACACCATTCAGTGGTATTGTTGTTTTTACCTATTATATGTGATATTTTCGTATTTTGAAATGCTTCAATAATATCCAAAGTTGCCTATTCAGTTCACTGTTCAGACTTCTTTTCCAAAAATTTAAATATGCAGGAGGAAACTTTGCTATTTCCAGTTTGTTAATTGAAATTTAGATCAGTCTACCGTAATGGACCAAACGACAACTAATTTTCAAACCTTATCCGGTGAAATTCTCAAACTTTCTTGATAACATCACGGTGTATTAACACTCCAACGATCTATTAATAAAAGTTTTCCCTTGAGCTTCAGGCGAACATCGTGAATGTACTTCTATCCTATTAAAAACCTTATTTTAGTCTGAGTATTATTTTCGCTTACGTTATCGAATCTGTGTCTCTGGAATAAAGTCACTTAATAGTAGTCGAGGTCATTTAGGTCATTTATTCCATAACCAATTTTTTATTTAGTAACTATGTGATAGACTGGTTAAAGGATTTAGCTCTGTATGTGGAATTAAAAAAATTTAAATAACTTTGTTAACCATTGCTGGAGTGGGGTATACAATTTACATCAAACTGGACGCAACCAGATTTTAGCCGGAACGTGAATAATGAATATATTATTATCCATCTTCATATCCATCCCCATTTCCGTCTCCATCCAGGATATATCACAACGCGAGAGAGGCACCTATATGAACCCATAAGTGGCATCAGGACTGGAATGGTATTGACAGTTTTCTTCAAGAACACAACTTTGATGTGAGCTTTGATGTGGCATGGAAAGCAACGTAAAAGCTAATGAGCTAGCATGAGATGAATCATCAATCCCATATATCGACCCAAAATCCGCAGGATCAATACTGAACTGGGTCAAATAGAATTGTAGAAATATGTGTGAAGAAGCCTCTTCGTGCAGCACGTGAAAACGTTAATTGATCCAAAGTTTCCTGCAGTGTAGTAGCAGAGCTATTTCCCAAAATATTCACCAGTGAACCGGTAAACTTATACACAAAAGTTGTGGAGAAACTTGGCCCGAAAATACAAAAATCCCAAAGTAGATAGAGCAATACAGTTTCTAGCGCACTACTTCAAAAATCTC
>CAJUYI010009355.1:0-10100 GCA_910591695.1 Galerucella pusilla | reverse complement strand
CACAGTCGGTATCAATGTAATGACGTCTATTACGCACTGTAAAAAAAACGCACAGCTGTAAAGTAAATCGCACGGCTTCCCTAGCAACATCTTAGTAACTGTCAATAGACGTCACCATTTTATTCAAAATTTACTATTTGAAAACATTCAATACGGCCATGTTTAACTATGAAAATCCCAAAGGGCTAAGTATATGTATTGATTATAATTGAAAAATGGACTTTCGATTATCAACAATATATTAATAATGATTAAACGTTAGTTCTTTAATGTGCTTCTTTCATTGGTAATAGAGTAAAAGAGATGGATTTTACCAAGCACCTCCAATTATGTAACTGTTATTTCTTATGCTTCTTATAAAAAATACAAGTACAAGTAGGTCGTAGGTAAAGTATAGTACGTAACTCGTGTTTGAAAGCATTTTACGCATGCACTCACGGAAATACTAACTTTTCCATTCGTGCGTAAAATGCTTCTTACCACACACGTTACGTAATATACTATTATATTTTACGAGTATTTCCTTAAGTATAATGAAATACATTATCAAACAGTGAATAATATTTGTGGATAATAGATTTGGGTAATGAACAGGTCCCATGACTAGATAAATAGGACCTACATTGACCTACATTCTTCATTTCACGCATTCAGACCTCTAAACCTCTCGGATTCAGCCACTGAAATGAACCTTAGCCATCATTCTATGCTTGTTGAATAATAATATACTATCATAGAACAATTGTTAGTGATTTTGACCTCTTAATAAGTTACATTTCAACAAAAAATTCTCTGTGTGGTTACCTGTCTCCAGTCACACTATTTTTCTCTGGCTTCCAATTTTGGAAGATTGACAACACCAATTTGACACTACCAAGCTCCTTTGCTTTTAGCAATAGGTTTTTATGGTCAAGATTGCATCAAACAACTTCTAAGCTCAGTCAGAAGTTGTACTGCATTTTATAGTCAGGCTGCCATAAAGGTATAAAGCTGTCTATTGTAAATAATCCCTTAAGCAGCTGGCTAGGCTGTGGCTCTCTCGTCGTCAAGACGCAGTGGATTCTTAGGTAGTGATTAATCTTATAATAGTTGTGTACATTCACCTCAGGTATACATCCACAGCTTTTCCCTGGGAGGTTTCCGCACTCTCTAAATGCTATTTTTGCTTGGAGTGTCATCTTCTTTACGTGTTTGCTCCACAGGATTTTACTGACCAGAGTCAGACCTAGACATTTGACTTCTTGTCTCCATTCAACCTCATTCAACCTCACTTTTTTTTCACTGACTTTACACTTTACATGAAAAATAACTTGTTAGCACTCTTTTAACTCCATGCCTTGTACTATTTATTATTAGTGTCTGATTTTTTTAAAACGTTTTGGCAACCAAAACCTATTTGTCGAAAAAATTAATTCTCCAGGTTATCAGTTACTGAACTGCAAATCCCGCCGAAGGGTTTGTTATTTTAGTACATTAGATTAACGAGAAGAACATAACCTCAAGAGTTTTGCTTTATCCTCATGAAATTTATGCAACTAGATAATATGAACACAGATGTTGCCGCAGTGGTTCAACGTGACTGCTAAATCTTTCAAAAGTTAGTCCGCACACCGCCATAATTTATGATGTTATCAGTTTAGATTTATAGAAAACGGGTGATAATAACACTATTTGTAGGTAATTTTAAGTGGAATATTTATTAATTATTTCAAGCTCTAATTTTAACTTTATAAACGTGGACAGTTCGAAAGTAATATATCATAAAAGCAGAAATTTTAATATCTTTTGTTGTTAGACATTATCACTCTCATCATCGGAAACAACAGCTGTCTACCGCTGTGTCCTGACTAGGAGAAGGGAAGACGATTATAAATTTTGAATGTAAGGGAAAAGACGCTCCCAACTGTGCCCTAAGTGCTTTCTTGCAGCTGTATTAGTTTGGAAAATTATTTTTACTTTTAGAACAAATTTTTTTAGTTCACACAAAACGATGATTTGCTGTAATAAATAATTTATTTAGGTAAAACATTTAGATGATTCAAAGTCAGAATGTTTGAACACAAAAATTTTTATCAGTCAAATGTTTGCAAGAATGTTTGGTAAGAGTAAACCAATAGTAGAAAACGAAGAATTTAATACTTAATGATATAACATTTCAATAGAATGAAGTGAAATTTGATTTTATCTTCAAATAGTGTCGTGAAATATTGAAAAAAACTTATTTTCAGCATAAAAATGAACAGAAAATGGCAACTATTTGGAATCCACTAAGGGTGAAATTCATAGTCGACACTTGAGGGTCACTCATACTCAAACTCAAACTCAACTTAGTTTGAGTTTAGCTCGAGGCGACTTTTCATATCCACAGTCATTACTCAAGTATTACTTCAATTCAAGTGAAAAAAGTTTGGCATCAATGTTATTATTATGAAGTGAGCTGGTTCGTAAATATTCTTTTATTATAAAAAATAAAGAAACTGATTGTGCTAGCTTAGCTGAAAAGGAAAAGGCATGGGTGTCACTGGCACACGAGTTTAATTCAAGCGGAGAGCATTGCTTCGTCTAAAAAATGAATTAATTTAATAATTTTGGCGGCAGCGGGCCGGACCTGGCCCACCGGCCGTAGCTTGGAGACCCCTGATCTATATAGTTTACAAAATCAATAAAATCATCCATCATACTAATTTCCTTGATAAATTTGAAGCTATAACAGACAAATAACAACCAAACAAAATTTTGATATCGAAAAATGACAGTGTAAGGTACAAACATCTTTTCTCTGGCGCCTTACACGTCTGTTGTCATAATACAACAGTTACGCGGGACAGTCGTGTGGTTAAATACGTGTATTACTGATTTACGGCACAATCCGATACAGGTTTTCAGGGCACAAAATACTGCTAAAGGAAAATTCATTTATTAAAGCTTAAGATTCGATAAAGTAAATTATTGATTAAATTGTCATGTTTACCAAAGTAATGTTTACAAATGTTTGAGTATACTTAGTTTGGGGTGTTGTTTCTGTAATTTTTCAGTATTAATGACGATTAGCAAATTTCAGTGTATAATAAAGACGTAATTTTGTATACAATGAATAAAAATAATCAACTGGGAAATTTTTACAAGGATGACATAATTTAACATTCTTAAAGCTATTATTAAGCTTCATACCGACACCATATTCAGGGGCTAATTCCTCAAAGACTGCAAATGTGTCATCATTCAATTTTTTTCAATAAGTGCAAAATAGAATGTTATCCAAAACTCCATAAAATAGAAGAAATTAAGGGTAAAGTCTGCACAAATACGAAGCGGACTATTTACTCAAACTTGGATAAAATGGAATACTAAAACAGGAATGTGCGGTTTGGTTGAAACTCCTCAACATAAATGTAATAGCACCCTTGGGCTGCTATTGCTATTACAAAGTGGTGCTATAGAAGGGTTTGTTTATTTATAATTCTCGGTAAAAAAACTTAAATCCAAGGGTAGTTTATAGTCTGGAAATAAGGATTAAATTCATCTCGCACCCTAAAAGTGACATTACATAAAAGATAATTCGGATACGTCTATAAAATTAAATAGTCACTTTACAGTAGATTAAATTGGAAGTTGATAATTGTAGAGAAAATTTATGACCAATATTAAAATGCAATTGAGGCTGTGTGTATTCATGATTATTCATCGTCTCATTTCCTACCAAATTTCGCTTCATCCGCACACTCGATTTGATTTAGTGTTATTGCTGTTCGTGCTGTATAATATGTATGTATTTTGGTGTCGCAAACAGGAGTGTACTGTACTAGTTATAATAATTTTAACAGTCTATCCGAGACATACGATTTACACGAGTACGATAAGGAAAACATGGTAAAAACTACTTGAAAGAAAGAGAAGAATAGCTGTTTGCAGTCAGCGTTGGGTGTGTGTTCAGCTCCAGCTACCAAATCTGATATGAAAACAGCGAAGTCACTCTAGGCTGGATCAAGGGCCACAGTAAATCGAAATACAACCACATTGCGGACTCACTAGCCAGGAAAGCAGCCTCCCAAAAACTCCTTGGGACCTGGCACTTTCATTGGCCTGTCAGCGTCAGCTATGATTGTCCTAATAAAGGAACACTCCCTTGAAAAGTTTAAGAGTAGATGGGACGATGCAGAAGGTTACAGGCTTGCCATGGAACTGCTGCAGAATCCGGACAACAAAGTAGCCAAAAAATACATGACTATGAACAGACAGAACAGTATTCTGACCGGTCACTGCCACCTACGAAAACACCTCTACAGACTGGGTCTTTCTGACACTTCACTTTCTAGAGGATGTGAACAGGAAGATGAGATTAAGGTTTTCTGTAGTCGGCGAGAACAGGCTAACACAAGCCAGCATGAGGAAGGTTACTTCCGGCGACGTTATCGCCTACTTCAAACAAGTAGGCTGGATGACGAGCTAGAAGGAAGTCTGAACCTCATAAGTATGCACAATGGGCCAATTGTGGCCTAAGTGCTGTGGGGTCACCCACCCTTCAAATTCTTACAGATACAGAGAGCTTTTAACATGGTATAACGCCGTATTTTGTGGGAGAAAATCGAGATCCAAATGAGATCAACACAAATAAGAAGAATTAAATTTTTTTGGAATTCCGGTCCTGACGTAACTCGTTACAAATTTATTTTGGTGGAAGTATGGGGTCCTGTTTGTTTTACATTTGCGTACAGCTTACACAAATATTAGGCTATATATGGTCCGCTTGGTGGACAGGTTAAAATAAAAATTTCAACTGGTAAAATTCTCTTTGTACGAAAATTCACATTCAGGTCATTGAAATGTACCCTGGATATTGGTGTTTTGTTTCCCAAACTCCATTATCGGAATAGACTTCACATTGTATGGATATGGATATGGATAGCATCCATCAATACCAAACAAATTTCAATTGATACTTTTTATAAATAAAGCAAAATCTGTATTATATTTAAGTTTTATAAGTACCTAATGGAAGGCAGTGTCAGATGCTGCAGCATATAAATAGTAATATACAGATGGTGAAAAAGGTTTTCGAACCAGGCGATTTACACAATCACGACAAAAAAAATATGAGAAAAACAGCTTAAAAAAGAGAGAAAGAATAATTGTGCTTGAGTTAACTGTATAAACCCTCACTTCGTGGAATCTACTCATCATATGGTTTTAAATGAAACTAACTGTTTCTAAATGACTCCACAATATATTTGGAAAAATGTGTAAATTTCAAGTAAATTATTGACAATTGTTTCGATAAATATATCATCGAAACAATTGTCAATAATTTACTTGAAATTTACACATTTTTTCAAATATATTGTGGAGTCATTTAGAAACAGTTAGTTTCATTTAAAACCATATAATTGTGCTTGGTCAGCGAGAGTGTGTACTTAGTTCCAGAGGCTGGCCGAATGTTCATTGCCTCCCTATTTTAACCGCTGTAGATTAATTTGTACAAATGGTATTGTTGTCTCTTTATCGTTGATTTTTTCTGCACTATTAGGTAAAACTAAACACTTTCATCCGGCAACATTGTCCTTTACAGAGAGAATTCACATTTGAACTGCTATTTCTAGGTCTTTTCGCTACAAACGTTGATCACGTTGAAAGCGCATGCCATTGTATTTGAAAATAAAACATTAACAATATGCTTTCATTATAGTATATTAAGTATCAAGAACGGTAAGGGTTGTTTGTCGACAGCAATGTTTGGATGCCAATGCCAATGAATTTCCTGTGTTGTTAGAAGAACAGTTTTCAATTATAATGTTTTTGATAATAAAATATAAGGTCCATTCATAGTAGACCTTAATAAAATTTGACAACAAAGTTTTGTAGTCTTGAACTTCAAAATATTATTGATTGTCTAGTTGTCATATTTTTTCTGAACGGTAAGTAAATCACTTACCGACGTGTTAAACTTAGAAACCAGTAAACACAACCTACCGACCTGACAACCAATCTGTAAATAAACAAAAAAGATCGGTCGCGCAAAAACATACTAAACCTGCGGAAAAGTGCAAATTTATTATAAAATGGTACTTTGGAGGTCATTCGACTGATGCAATCGTTAATTTGTCTATTGTGGCTTTTGAAAATTCAAAGTTAACAATTGTGAAAATAATTAGTAATTTCGAGAAATATTGATGTGTTTCATACTGTAGAAAATGCCAAGCTTCGCAAGATCCAATCGAACGTCCAATAAACGATGAAAGGCAAACTAGAGAATTAAATGTTTGCTTAGCAGTTGAAACAGGACAACCATCTACTTCAAGACAAATTACTGAAGAGGTCAACACAGAATATTTTAAAACGGAACAGGTACAATTGTTACAAGATTCAAACAACACAGGGCAATATAAGACGAATGAATTTCTGTGAGGAGATGATGGAATGTCAAAATGCTGACGATAGAGGCAACAAGCCATAGGACAATGTATAAGTGGGAATGTGCGTCTGAGCACCGGTGAAAGGGAAAGAGACAGATGATGAGAGGTTTATCTGTCTTTGTCTGTGTATACAACATTGGCGCTATTAGAGAAAGACGGCCTAAGTCTCCGATGTTTTATTGGTCTTAGAAGTTCATGGGTTCCGAGCTAAAAACTAATCGTATCAATCGATTTATGATCCAGTTCAATCCATAAGATCCTATTTACCGAATTTTCTAAGACACGCTATTGGAGGAATGGAGTGGGAGTGCAGGAGATCGAAAAAATAAATGGAAAAGTAACAAAAAATATTTAAATCTATGTAAAATATATCGATTATTGGTAAATTTAATAATATTTGTCTGCTGTTTTTTCACAATTTTATGAGCATCATCCAATAAACTGACATTTTTTGTGGAAATGTAATTAGCTCAACTCTCGTTAACAAATTCCTTACAAAATATATTCTCATTTTCTCCCTCGGGCTAAACGTTTTGAATGACAGAAACAAAGTTTAATCGAATATCGATCAAACCATCAAATCCAGAAATTGTGTCGGTAATAAATCAAGAACAGTGCGGAAAATAGAGGCCGAGAAATTACCTTTAATAAGCGATTCTGTGAATGAAATAAATAATTTGTTATATTCGTGAATGAATGGCAGATGTAAGAAACTGAATAAATGTATTAAGTGTGAAATAAATTGAGATAAAGTCTCTGGAGACATATCCAATCGGTCAAATTTGATCTAGTGCTTATACAAGTGTTCCTTATAGTTCGGGGGCTAATTTAGCCGTCAGGCAAGAAAGGCAACTGCCTCAGGATGTGGAGTTTACTCCAGAGCACTAAGCCTATAAGGATTAAGTGGGGAATGGGAAACAATACCATCGTAGTTCAAACAGAACTCAATTACCACAAAAGAACTAACCAGAAAAGGAATTTCTGGCAAAAACATAACAATCTGAACTGATAGTAGACAAGCCCTATTAGCATTAAACAGACAACGTGTTTTATTGGGGCTAGTACTAGAGTGCCACCAAGATTTAGCTAACGCCTCAGCAGATAACAATATTATCCTGAGTGAGGTGGGTTAAAGGGCACGACAGAGACACGACGTTACACCCATGCTCAATCCCTTAAGAGATGGGATGGAATCAAAGGATGCAGTCTTGCTAGGATCTCCCTGGGCGACCCTGGGAAGCTGGGGTCGAAGAAATATTTGGCGATGACCAGGAAAAACCTATGTTTAACAGTAGGATTTCTGACTGGCTCTGTCAACTAAGGAAACACCTCCATTCTATAGGGCTAGTGGACACACCTCAATGCAGGATGTGTGAACAGGAAGATGAAACTGTCAGGCATGTCTTATGCGAGTGTCCGGAGTTATCGTCAATAAGAGAGTGTGTGTTCGGTGAGTCTTGGACTACACCTGCCGATATAAAGGAGATGTCTCCTACTGACTTGTCCACCTTCTTGGGAAAGACAGGATGGACCATGACCTAAGGGGACAACTCCTCGGGAGTATGTACAATGGGTCACATGTGGCCTAAGTGCTGTGAGCCTACTCTCACCCTCCCTACTCTACATATACAGGACGCAACTGCCTATAGGGAGGCAGTTTTTGACAAAAATCTTAGAGGACTGTGTGCCACCTACTAAAAGACATTACGTAGTATGAATCTAATATATTTTCGAATTGCAAAGGTTGTTTACAAAATTTACATAAACATTTGAAACGAAAAAAAGTAATTTTTGGTATACAGGGTGGTCCTTAAGTAATTGTACATAGAGGTACAGTATAATCTTCACTCCAAAATATTGCGACTTAAATCAACTTGCCTTAATAAAATGTTAATATTAAGAGAGATACAGGGTATTAAACATGAAATATTAATTTTCGTTTTTTACAATAACTTTAACACTTTTTGACGTATAGGCACAAAAATGTATACAGTGTGTCGCATTTAAGATGAAGACACTCCCATATTTTCGCTGTTTGAAGAATTAGAGACTCCGATTTTCGTAGATTCATACAGGTTTCATACGGCATAAATGTACGCAAAAATTTTTTTTTCTGAGAACAATAAAGCGCATCAACCCTTTAGGTTATTAGCGCTACCAAATGAACAATAAATATTTAAATATTAAGTACTATTACAGTAAAGATATAAAAAAAAGAAAATTTTGGTAATAAATTAAACTTTGTGTAGAAACTGAATAGCACGTAGATAAGCTACCAAGTTTTCCATATTCTACTCTTCTCCTAGCAAGTGATACATAGTAGGTGGAGTGTTAAATGCAATTCTGCGGACAATCTATTAATACATGCCTGACTGTTAAAGGGCATTGATTTTTTTCGCCTTTCACATTAGCGCTTCTTTTATAAAAAAATAATTGAAGCTACATCATTACAACAAATAAAAGGTATACTAGTTAGTATCCCCAAATCTTAACGGTTTTAGAGATAATCACATTTTAGTGATTAACTACATGATTATTTTTCAATGAAATTACGTTCGAGAAATGTAGTTGTGTGTAAGATTCTTATTATTTTCACATATTAAAAGTACCATACATATTTTTCATGTTAACTGCTACCATATCCTAATACTGTTCATCTTAATACTAAAATAAATAATTATCGTACAAACTACATTGTTCGAACGTAATTTCATTGAATAATAATCATGTAGTTAATCACTGAAATGTGATTATCTCTAAAACCGTTAAGATTTGGGGATACTAACAAGTATAACTTTTATTTGTTGTAATGATGTGGCTTTAATTATTTTTTACAAAAGAAGTAATAATGTAAAAGGCAAAAAAGTTTTTATTCATGCCACATACGTGGCCTATGTGGCTCCATCTACAAAATATATCAAAATAAGTACAAAATTATAATTCCTCATATCAAAAAAGCCCCAACTTTAAAGCGTTAAAATTATTGTAAAAAACGAAAATTAAAATTTCCTGTTCAACACCCTGTATCTCTCTTAATATTAATATCTTATTAAGGTTTGTTGGTTTGAATCGCAATATTTGGAAGTGTGGATTGTACTGTACTTCTATATACAATCACTTACGGACCACCCTGTATACTGTAAAAACAGAACGAAAAATGGCTCTGGTGAGTTTTTTCAACAAATTAAGTTAACTGAAAAGAAAACAATAAATATTTTATACAACAATTAAATGCTCATATACAGGGTGCGCCAATTATTTCCACTCGATCTCTAGCACCGAAACTAAAAGAGGTATCAACAAGATTTCTTGTAGGTTTATACGGTGTCACTCGGACTACAATTGTAAAATATTTTGATGTATACAGGGTGGCTAATTTTTGTGGAATGAAAATTAATTTGGTTTTTTTAAATTGAACACCCTGTATACGATTATGTCTTCTGATTCTACTTAATATTAGCTTTACGGTAGTTTTTTGAATTTGCAAATCCGACGCGGCATTGACAAGTTATTCCTATTATAAGCAGATTTAATGAAAAAACAGCACTTCAGAAATATTAGCACAATAAACACATTTTTTCAAAAATTCCTCCAAAAGGCTACTATGATGTAAATGAAACATACACCTACCACAATAATTACTCAACATCTTCACCTGTTGCACAGGGTGTTTGCCGATGGCGTGCAAAT
>CAJUYI010009354.1:0-10103 GCA_910591695.1 Galerucella pusilla | reverse complement strand
AGGGTGTTTGTTTTTTCTCTGCAGCTATTGGTTTGGAGAAAAAAATTGAGAATAAGAAATTTTAAATAAAATAAGGATTTCAAGTTAAATTTTATTTCATGAAAATCCATCTCGAACAAAAATTTGATATGAAATAAAGTAAGGGTTGATAATTTCACCCTCGTATAATGTAACAGGAATATTGAAAAAATTGGTTAGTCCTTTGCGAGTGTACAAAAATTACAGAATTTCAAGTTTCTAGCTTTACTGAAATATTAGAAAAAAAAAATAAAGTCAATTTAAGTCACCCCTTTTTAAGGGTGATATCTCGGAAAAGGGTGGGCTGAGGAAATTTTGTTATAGGAAAAAACCCATCTTAATTTCAGACGAGCAATCATCTCCCGAATTTTGTCGCATGAATTTAGAAGCACCCTGTATTTGTAAAAAGAAAAAATTGATTTAAAATGAACTGTTGCTCGATACTAAACTGATTATTTCCTTCCTATTAATTTCGACCAATCGCCATCAAGAATTGGTATGTCAAAATATAACTGCTGTCAGCAGTTTTTCCGGAAAAAAAATTTAATGCAAGTTTGACAAGTTGAAAGTTATATTGTTCCTATTATTTTAATAAAAAAAATGTTGTATTAAAATAAAATGTTTATTTAACTGAGGAAATAATCTTACCAAATATCCCTTGTGCATCTAATTTTTCCTGTGGAAAAATATATACACATCTGTTTATGCCAGCGGGACATACAAACTTTTATGTCATATTAGTTCGTTATTGCAATCCAATCTCAATACAAATAAGTGTTTTTAAAAATGTTGACAAACGTAAATGTCATAATATCACAATAAATTTTATATATGTCAAAGTTAGAAGACAAAATGAACGAAGATTTTGGAATTCCTGACGAAATTATTGAAAAAGCAAAGAAAGCAACTGTAAATCTGTTGCCAAAAAAGTCTAAAGAAGCTTGCGACATGGTTATTAAATAAGTTGAACAAAAAATTATTTCCCTTTATGCCCGCGCGGGCCATAAAGTACGAAATTAGATAGTTGGTAACTAAGCAATAAAAACACAATAATGAACTAATATGAGATAATAGCTATTTATGCCATCAGTTACGAAATGCCTAATTTTGTGTAACGCGTGAGATTTTTTCGGAACGAACGAAGTGAGTTTCTCAAAAACTCACAAGTTACACAAAATTTCATTTCGTAACGTATTGCATACAGGATTTTTTCTAATTTTGAAGAAAGTAATAAAAAAATAAAATTTAATATAATTGATAATTTGGAAAACATAAATTAACTTCATGTTAGTTGTCAGTTTGACATTTTGTAAAAAAGTCTAGACGGAAGGTTTTTAGCGAGATTGAAATATTTTTAGTATTATTTTTAAAAAATGAGTGATTCAAGTTCTGATGAGCTACCAAGCGATATTGAAGAGGCAGCAGGTAATGCTCTATGGAAAATGTACCAGAAATCCTGTGGGAATTAACACATTTAGCAGTCTGCCAAAAGTTATTGCACAATTTCTTGGTCTTTCAAATCCTGTTCTTTATACTGGCCACTGCTTCAGAAGAAGCTCTGCCACTTTCCTAGCAGACAGTGGCGCTGATATTTTAAAATTAAAGAGGCGTGGAGGTTGGAAATCTACCTCTGTTGCGGAGGGATACCTATGTTGAAAATTCCATGAATAATAAAAAATTTATAGCGCAAGAAATATGCGCAATGTGCGCCGCTTCCCAAATAACAGCAAGTTCGAGCAATGAAAAAAATATGTCGTCGGGAATTAATTTGAATAATTGCAATAATTGTGTTATCAATATTTATAATAATTAATTAATTTAAAATTTATGTTTTTAACTTGTATTATAACAGTTTAATAAATAGAATAATTCTTTTTGTCACTAATTTTGAAATACATTTTTCGTCACCAATTGCATAAAATTTTACTTTATGCAACTAGTTACAAAAAGTAAGACGTTTCATAATGTCAATCAG
This sequence comes from Galerucella pusilla, assembly GCA_910591695.1. Taxonomy (NCBI): domain Eukaryota; kingdom Metazoa; phylum Arthropoda; class Insecta; order Coleoptera; family Chrysomelidae; genus Galerucella; species Galerucella pusilla. Next base: position 8,110 of record CAJUYI010009354.1, on the reverse strand, counting down.
TTTTAAAAAGTGTCACTTTATTTCAAAATTAGAAAAAATATATTTGACAACCTTATGTTTCCGAATTGACTTAAGAAAGTACCTTTTTACCGACAATCGCCCGTTCTAAAGCAGTACAAAACGATATTTTTTTACCGCCCCGAGTGTCGCGATTTCCAAAAACAGTATTTTATAACAACTATCTATCGATTTAATCAACCACAAACAAAGCTGATCCTTTTTAGGTAGTACGCCACACCTATATCAAGCTGCGGACCACTGATACTTTAATAGACCGCGTTCGATTCTTTCTACTACAATTATTTATCGAATCGTGATTCGCAAATTAAAACGAGATTGTTTTTAACAAATGGCTATTGTTTAGATAACGGCGGGATATTAACGAACACGTGCCTATACATTTTATAAACAATTTAGTAGAATGTATAGATTTTATAGACAAAAAAAGATAAATTTTTGGGGAAAGCTTCAAGGAATTGAAAATTATAATAAAAGGTACTACATTTATAAACTAACTCTGTTTTTCGGTATAGAATTAGTGAGAAATATACAGATCGCGAAAAGTATATTCGAGCCATACGATTTACACAAGTACGACAAGGAAAATATGAGCAAAACTACTTGAAAGAGAGAGAAGAATAATTGTTCGCAGTCAGTGTTGGGCGTGTTTTCAGTTTCAGCAACCAATCTGATATGAAAGCAGCGTTGCCAGTTTAAAATGTATACTATAATAACTTCAAAGTATTATTACAGTTTCCTGTAATATTGTCGTATTCAATAAAGCGCGAAACTAATAGATATCGCAGAATAATAATTATTCTAAAGCTTTTATATTTTTTAAAAACAGTAGACGTTCAATTAAGGAGCAACAACTACTTCCCGGGCTATAGGCCCCGACGGATATTAAATTACACTCCAAAGTCAAACGGGGTTGGTATATCTACAAGATATTCAACACCAACTATTCTGGTTTGCAATTAGAAAGGATCTGTATCTGTAGAGTAGGGAGGGTGATTGTAGGCTCACAGCACTTAGGCCACATGTGACCCATTTTACATCTTCCCGAGGAGTTGTCCTCCTAGGTCATTGTCCATCCTGTCCTTACCAGGAAAGTGGACAGGTCACTAGGAGACAGTTCCGTTATATCGGCAGGTGTAGGCCAGACTCACCGAAAACACTCTCTTATTGACGGGCACTCGTATAAGACATGCTTGACAGTTCCATCTTCCTGTTCACACATCCTGCATAGAGGTGTGTCCACTAGCCCCATAGTATGGAGGTGTTTCCTTAGTTGACAGTGGCCAGTCAGAAATCCTACTGTTAAACGTAGGTGATCGCCAAATATTTCTTCGGCGCCAGCTTCCCAGGGTGATCCTGGCAAGACTGCATCCTTTTATTCCATCCCATCTCTTAAGGGATTGAGCATGGGTGTAACGTTTGGCTAGTTCCGCAATTGTCGTAGTCACTGGGTCCTAAAAATTTTAGTCCAGCGGCTTCGCTGGCTAAAGAATCGGCAATGCGATTTCCTTTACTCCTGTCGTGCCCTTTAACTCACCTCAGGATAATATTGTTATCTGCCAAGGCTCTCGCTACATCTTGGTGGCACTTTAGTACTAGCCCCGATATAACATGTTGTCTGTTCAAGGCTAATAGGGCTTGTCTACTATCAGTGCAGATTGTTATGTTTTGCCAGAAATTGCCTTTCTGGTTAGTTATTTTGTGGCAATTGAGATACCAGCCAGTTCTGTTTGAACCACTCTGGTATTGTTTCCCATTCCCCACTTAATCCTTAGGCTTAGTGCTCTGGAGTAAACTCCACATCCTGAGCCTTCTTTCATTTTTCAAGAATAGAAGGGTCAACATAGCTTGTAGACCAGTTACGGCGTATTTGTGCCTCATCAGTACAAGGTATATGTTCTCCGTCCGAGAGCTTCAAGAGCCTAATCACGTACTGAAGAATACACCAAAATCACAATCAATACTTGTCGTCCAGTAACAGAAGTGTAAAAGTTGTGACAATAGCGACATCTTCACCTCCAACTGCAAACCACAAAATTTGAAATAACTGACAAGCCTGCGATATCTATGAAGACATTAATTTTTTAATTTTATTCTTAAATTAAGAATTATTTATTTTTCATTTTTAGTTTTCTTTCTCTAGTATTTACATACAAAAAGTATGAAATAAATAGTTTAAAGATTTGGGTATGTCGTAAATTAATATTAATTGACATTAAAACAATGATATTCAAATTGCAACTAAAATTATAAGAGTTATTATTTATCGTTAGAATCGTTGTTCCAATTATGTACCTTTCTATTTCATCTCGCCCATCAATTCACATTAATATGTTTATGTAACTGTTAGAAAGGCAGTTCTTCGGTAACATCAAATATTACTATATATCACACACTATTTTAAATGTTATTTAATTAGTTGAAACGTATTAATAATTCCATAAAGAATTTTATATTTTGAATTTCTCAATTAGGTAATTTATTTTTTCAACGACCACTATCGAAAGTCGTCTTTTGTGCCTTGAAAAGCAACTGCAAAGTTGTAGTCTAGGGTATTTAGGAAAATTTGGAGCACAACAGATATCGGTTTTCTGCATTGTGTTCGGGAAGGTCCCAGAAAAGACTTGAAAAAATGTGGGTTAGCACTTTTTTGGAAAACACCTTCTGGGCCGGAAAATGCATTTTCCAATTGCACCATTATGGGAACGATTGGAAGCTCGGAAATCGTTACTCGGGGCATTAGAATTACCCGGGGGTGGCTCTGTGAGGGGTGCAGGGGGGGGGCGAATTGGCGAGCTGTCATAATTTGACATTATTGGCGCTCTTAAGCAGAAAGTAACTTTGGCGCACGTCTAATTTTGTTTATAGATACAAGAGAGCTAGTAGTTATTTTAATATAAACTGTAGAATAAAATAGTTTAGTTTTAGCTTACAACATTATTTTACGTAATAATTTAATGAGAAATAGGAAAAACTAAAAAATATCTGACATTAATGTAATAAGTGTTGCCTACGTAAATAGGTACACGAAACTACAATCTGGAAACTGCTAAGTAGAAACAATGGCAATTAATTTTATTTTGGTGTGATCGTAGAAAAAATCTTGTGTGTATTTCGTAGTCCTTTAGTAGTCTCGACTGCCAAAGTACTACTTTCTGCTCTTGATACACAAATAGCTAAGGGATAAAAGAAGAGCTAACAATATTATTTTATTACATAAAATGACAAACTTGACTTCGTTTAAGAAAATACACATAGATTCAAAAGTTTTGCATCACCCTAAATCTCCGAAAAAAAAATGTGTTCATTATAAATGGATCAGAGATTAATCAAATAATTAGTTTCAATAAAAAAAACGTGTATATTTGTCAAAAATTTTTATTATCCAATAATAAACTTGCTTTAAACATAAAAAGTATTATTAGAAATTAAATAAATTAAAAAAGAAAAGGTTAAGTGAGAACCTGCATGAGAACTTTTAATAAAGAGTATTTCCACCTCTAGAATTTATGCAAGCTTGAAATCGCCTGCCCATGCTGTTTACCAAATTATTGATATTCTGTTGAGGAATATTTCGCCATTCTTCTTGGGCCGCATGAACAAGCTCTTGTACACTCCTGGGTGGATTTGTGCATGCTGCCAAAGCCCTGGCAAGCATGTCCCAAGCATGTTCTATGGGATTCATGTCAGGAGATAGGGCAGGCCAGTTCAAACGATTGATCCCTTCAGTTTCAAGATACTCATTTACAGCTCTGGTCCTATGAGGTCGGGCGTTATCGTCCATAAAAACGAAGGAACTGCCAACAGCTGCGCGCCATAGTCTCACGTGAGGATGTAGAATCTCTCTGATATATACCTATCACCAGTCATCGTTCCCTCCACATGAATTAATTCTGTGCGATCATTTAACATGATACCAGCCCAAAACATAGCACTTTCTCCTCTGAAGGGCGGCACGAGCGAGCATGGGCAAGCTGAGCAACTCTCGTTGGATCCCGCCACACACGTATTCGATGGCTATCTTGTACCAAACAAATCCTTGTCTCGTCGGACAAAAACAACGAATTCCAAAATTCTTTAGGCAAGGCCGCGTCTTCTTGAGCCCACTGTAGTCGGCGAACTCTGTGCTCAGGTTGTAGTCTGGGCACTCTTATTGGTCGGCGACACCTCAAACCTGTCGCAAGTAGTCGTCTTCGTAATGTCGAGATCGACACTTGAATTCCCAACGCATGTCTCATATCTCTTTGGAGTGCTGGTATTGCCATGGTCGGGTTTCTTCAGATTTTTAAGTGGATATAGCGGTTCTGCCGCTGATTAGTAACACGCCTTCTACCGCTTCTAGGTCTATCACGAAGAGAATTGGTCTGGAGATACCGGTTCCATACACGAGACACATCACTTTGCCAAACGCCAACTCTGTTTGCCACGAACCTTCTTCAACTAAAGCCACTATTCTTGCACTGTTAATCTCACTTATGACTTGACGATTCATGTTTGCACTTAAAATCGTAAAAATCAAATGCCTTGAATGTTAAAATGATCGCACCAAAAATGTTATCTTACAAAAAAAACTGTAAAAATCAGTATATTGCAAAAAATATGGAACATATTGCAAAAAATATGGAACATATTGAAATGGTAAACATTGATAAACAAGCCAACAAAAAATTGTTATCGCAAAAAAATTCCTTCGCATCTGAATAAGGTGATGCAAAACTTTTGAATCTATGTGTATATTAATAGTTCGTCGTTAGCTAATATTGGATTTAAATTTATCAACATAAATTGCCTTTTAATACAAAATCTATTGACTAAGATAGACGTTAAAATATGCACTGATAATTTTTTTTCTCACAGATGTTGATTGATGATCACGATTCTATGCTAACGAAGAGTGAAGTTATTAATCACTCATATCATCGGCTTTGTTGACTTCGACGATTTTAATAAGAGACAAGCTCACTACCGTTAACCAAGTAGTTCCTACCCACAGTTTGCATTATTCAATGCCTCAGTAAAAAGGAATAAGAGAGTGCTTTGAAATGCAATAATTTGTGCAAAATCGAGAATAGAACTTTCTAGTATAAGTAGAAGAATCTACAGAGTTCGGCCAAAGTCCCGGACCGGACAAATATCGAAGAAAATATAAATTTTTTTATACCACAAATTTTACTCCAACTTAAACTATAATTTGAAGATATTTTGAAATTAATAACTCATTGATATTAGTCTAAGATCCGAACCTAGGTCGACATTCTCCGATCTGATAATAGAATGAAACATATTTTATCATGAACTTAGTATTTTGGAAAATATTTTCAAGATGGGTTGGCTAAAACATTTCTGCTTGGACAGACTATTTTTAATTTTTTTTTTCAAAAAAAATTAAAAAAATATATCATCAAGATAATAGAATAGTATATTCTTCAACGAGTGCAGAATGATGGCTATTATTCACGCGGATGAAGTTTCCAAAACGAGGGAGCGCAGCGAGTGAATAATAGCCATTCTACACAAGTTAAAGACTATACTTTCTCCACGACTAAAAAGAAAAAACTTCCAGTGAGGATCGAACCTCGATCGTCCGCTCCATAGTCAACCACCACTAGGCTATAGACTAATCTAAATAGTTGGACATTCGTTGAATGTATTCCACGATTGAGTACTAAATATCTCTTTACAGGGTGTTCAGAATTTTCAGTGTCATTATTAGATCATTCAATGTGCAGTATCAGGCTTATTTTAACCCTCATTTTAACACCCTGCATTTTAATAATTCATCATATTCAAAAAAAATGTCCTCTTTCGAATAGTATAAGAGTGTCCCATACCAAGGTATTATACTTTTCGTGCAATTTACAATTTTCTTAAATTTTATGCTAAATCCATTTTAAAACATCTGCAATTCTCTCTAAATTTCACACTAATGATCTTGGCATAGTTGTTGTAAGAAACTAAATAGATCACGTTTTAAACCTTCTGGAAATATAGGGTTCTGCTATCCTATACCAAGTGGTTAAAAAGATTTAGCAACTCTCACAAAAAAATCACTATGCAATAAAATATAGGGTGTTCCATAAGAAAAAATATAACTTTGATACGCCACACTTTATTGGAACACCCTGTGTATTTCAAAATATTTTCAAATGATAGTTTAAGTTTAAGTTAAATTCATGGTATAAAAAGATTTTTCAAAAAATTTATATTTTCTTCGATATTTGTCCGGTCCCGGACTTTTCCCTAACTCTGTATAAAAATTAATAATGGGAGTTGAAGATTCGTCAGATTCTGATGAAATGGAATTTTTATTAGGTACATCAACAAATTTAGGGCTACAAATTCATTCAACTAATCAATTAATTAAATTGAATAATCTAGGATCTTATTCTTACCCAACTACACTGCACTGTCACGGCAAATTTATCACTTCTGAATATATATGGTAATGGTATTAGGGTTCTATTGTCCTCGCTACTTGCGGTTCTCTATACAGGTAGAATCTAGCGAAAGTTGCTAACTGAACACTTATTTACATGAACAAGTGCTTACAGAAGTGTTTCAGACACGTTTTTGAATTTATAATGAGCTCTTCAGCTATCAATACGATAAAAATATACTATAATTGCTGTTTTACCATTCAATAAATAGTTTTGTACATATTTATGCATTTTGAATAAACTTTTTTGATGTCACCATCACATATTTTTCTTATGTCATCAAAATTGAGTCATATAACGTTAATGTTGGTGTAGATGTTCGATGTTCGTTATTTACGAGCAGAGTTACAGATTTACGATGACATAACCACGTTCATGATAATATTAATAAATAATTTTGTCAAAAATATGGTTACACTTTTACGATCTTTACCCACTTCTGAACTAACGATTTTTTTTATTTCTCATGTCCTACATGACTTAACCAAAGTGTCTATTTCGTGATTTTTTTTTCATACTGGACGTATCACGATATCTAATCATCATTCGATTTTGTTTTATAGGAACCTTTCTAATGAAATTCGTGAGAGGAACAATATTTTGTGGAAAAAAAATGTAGAAGTGATTATTGATTACCGATAGGTTGGTAGATAGACATTAATAAAATCACTTGCAAAAGCTTAAACTTGTGTTCGTTATAGTACATTCAATAGCCTTCTTGGTGTGCGTCATCGTTTGTGACGTATATCCGGGTATGTCGTTCATTTTATTTGCTATTTTGACATATAGCTAACGTGTTAAATGTTTTTTCTTAAATATTGTAGAGCAGTACACTGATGAGTGAATAAAACAATAGTCTTATACCAAATATTTATTGGTTTTTCCATATTACAATTTTCATTTTGTTATGATCTTTAAAATTTTTATTGACAAATTTTAATGTGTGATATAGTCGTACCCTGAAGAAAAGATTCATTAAATATTTTTTTGGAAAATCAACACAAGGATGTACAAACTCTGTTGTTTGACTAATATTTATGAATGATTCAACAATATTATCTTCCGTAGCAACTTTCTAAAAAGTCATTTGGAATAATGTTTCTAATAATGAGATGTATTGTACAAAATTTTCATGCGGCATATTCAAGTTTACAAAAGTATCCTCATTCGTATTTTCATAAGTTCTAAGCCCTCTAAGGTAACAGTATAAAGACGAATCGTCTAAATTCTGATACGCTTGTGAATACGTCTCACATACGCTGCATGTATGGATTTCCGATCATGCTCCAAAAATAACCACAAAAGTAGCGAACAAAATTCTTTTCCAATAAATCATTTGTCTGAAAGTCTTTAGGCATTGCAGTATTTGATGAAAGGAATATTGTTGGAATAGCCTTTTTCAAAAGAAGTTTTCTTTTATGAGGTTGCATAATCATGTCTGGTTAAAAATGAGCACCACATAAACGATGACTACTATTGTATAGAGTTTATAGTTTTGGCATCAAGTCAGGCCTATCGCATGCTTCGAGCCAAACTTTAGCTTTGAAACAAAAACAACAAATTAAATCAATGCATGAAACTAAGGCTCATAAATGTAATATGAAGATCAAATAATAATAGTACATTGTTTACCGGGTAGGAAAAGCTTAACATTC
>CAJUYI010009353.1:0-10104 GCA_910591695.1 Galerucella pusilla | reverse complement strand
TTTCAATGGTTTGACATGTCCAAGTTCTCTGAATTGTGCATGAATTTTAGACACAGTACTTTGTGAAATATTAGGCAATTCGGGATACCTGTGTTTGCCACTTCAACTTGACTTCTGCAGTTATCCCCGTACCCGATCATCATTAAAATCTCAATTCGGTGAGTCTCAGTTAAATATTTCATCGTTATGTCGACAAGGAAAGAGTGTTTGACAAAGATTTTACTTTTTCAGTATAAACTGTCAACACATCAACAACTGACAGAATAGTTAACAATCCACATTATTTACCGATTTTGTCTAATTATTGGCGTTTTAAGACAATTTTTAGGTATTTATATTTGACATACCAATTCTTGATAGCGATTTGTCAAAATTAATAGGAAGGAAATAATCAAATATAAAATTTATAATATATTTTGTAAGACATGCGCATTGTCACAATGGTGAACATACTGCGAGCGCAAGCTTAAATAAAGAACCAAATGCGAGCTAATCGTAACTAACTTCCACCAGTGGAATAACGAACCTATTTCGCACGATCGTTGACATTTTATATAGGTGGGTCATAGGAACGTGCTCTGCGAGCTCTTTCAAACATCCGCGCTGCACACCTCCTCCCCTAGACGTCCTAAAACTAAGCCGTGATTTCAACGGGATAGTTCGCTACATTAAGTCCAAAATTATAATTATGGTTTCACATAAGCGAAATATTTTAAATACGATAACAATAGCAGTGTGAAATCAGCTGGCTGGAAGACAAAAGTTACGATCGTTAGGTAGCGTACCAAATTAATAATAAATTAAATAAGCTTGAACTATATTTTGTTTCAAAAAGTACATAGAGTGTTGAATGCAATCATCCTTTAACAGCCAGATGATTATCGAATATTACTCAAACTTGACAAAAATCTTTTACAATTTAATAGTAAATTTTTAGTGGTTAAGAAAACTATTTTATTTTATAGTACAATATTTTATGGCACATATACTTTTATATTCGATATGATCCTCCTTTTATTAACTGGTTGTTAAAAGATTATCACATCCCAATACTGTATGTACTTTTTGAAACAAACTATAGATATGGATAAACAGCCCTACTTTTCGTGTGATAACCCGTCTTATTATGATGATCGACCAAACTGCAAGGCAGGAACATGAGAAGGAAATTGAAATTTTGATGGGTTTATTTGCAATTAGATTAATTGGAACTGTAATGGGAACATGAAAAAAAAGTGTGCGTCATCGATTGTTAATGTCTTTCTAACACATTACTTAGGAATAAATGGAAAAAAGGCAGGTCTGTGATTAATCGTAATCAAAATATCACAATAATGAACCGTTTAAATGTATTACAAACGTTAGCCCTAATCTTTGACTTACAAAAATTTGATTGGTTGATGTTTAGATTACGCTCAAGCTCAACCTATCAATCGAGAGTTTAAAATACTAAGGCGTTACTTTCGTAGCGGCAATAAGTCTTACGTCTCTTTCTACTGTCACACTGACAGTTCTTGACAGGTCTGTACTTTGTTGTTTACGGTCAATTATTATTTATGAAAAGTGAATATTAATATTATTGTTTTATTTATATGAATAATACAAAAATATGCATAAATACACGGAAAAACATCAGTATTTTGAAAGTTCTCAAGTATTTTCAGTTAGAAAAAGAAGCTGGTAATTATTAATTGCATAGTCTTTTCGAATTTGGCTGAATACAATCCTGATGATATTATTTATCAAATTTAAGGTAAGCTATATGTCAAAATAGCAAATAAAATAAGCGACATGCCGAAAACCCGGATATACGTCACAATCGATGACGCACACCAAGAAGGGTATTATTTTGACTATAAGAATAAGAACCTGGTAATTATTAGTTTCTTGGCCTTTTCGAATTTGGCTGAATACGATCCTGATATTTTTATTTATCAAATTCAAGGTTAGGAAATGTCAAAATAGCAATAAACGACATACCCAAAACCCGGATATACGTCACAAACGATCACGCACACCAAGAAGGATATTGAATGTACTATAGCTACAGTGTTAGAACAAAGCTGGTGATTAAATACTTCTTATAAACAAAGACAAATGGCCCAATTAAAATTAAGGTCATTGGAATTTCTGAGGTATGTTGAAGGTACCGAAAGTGTAGTGTGTAGTAGAAGGTGGAGAGGTCCTCAATGTATAGGTATTATAATAATAGAAAAATTGAATGGAACTTTTCAGTTACAAAAGAGTGTGCTCTCTGCCCCCAGACAAGCGTTCTACAATCTGAGCCTCATCAAGTGAGTGGAGAACTCAAAATTTTAGACGGGTACATTAAAATTATGCAAATGTTTTGTTCTTGCAAAGCAGGAGCTGGTTGCCGATGTAAACACATTTTAGCTTTTCTAACTCTTTCAACAAGGAAGGTTATTGCGAATTTACTAATTAACTCAATACAATTTTCATTTTCCTCGGGAAATGTGTGAAATTTAATTTTTGTTCCAGTGTTTCTTTTGGCACAGGAATTGCCCAGTGACACATAACAATAATCATTATTAGACGCCATTATAAGAGCAGAGGGGTTGCTTTGCCTTTAGAATGGCAATTTCGAACAAGGGAAATTTAACAATAACAAATGATAGAAGAAGATCAAATAAAAACGGTGTAAAGAAAAGCACTATATTAATAAAAATCAATGGTAAACAAACGATACAAAAGTGTATCGGTGTTGCCTAACGCAAACAGGTTTAGCATAAACCGAATTATTAACATTTTGAGCATCTGCTATAATCGCCATTACTGTGTGTTTTCTAAAATTCCTATACTTCTGTTTTTCGGCAACATGATTTGAATAAATATTCAACTTTTTACTAATTTAGTGACAGTAGACCTTCTTATGATATTTCTATTAGGATATAAATTATTAAATATTATTCGAATTCAACGAGTAAATTCAATCATATTATTTTATCTTCTGTCGTGTCGTGTTGACAAGCACTTGAATAAATACATTTTCTAGTATTTAATCCATTATTTATATTTGAATATATTACAATGGCGACGAGGCAAAACGTATTCTGAAAATAAGTTGAAAATGCAAGATCAACAGGAAGCTGCTGCTCCAGCAGTTTTTTTTCGGAGTACAATTGGGTCTATTGCAGCATGCAACCAGTTGGTGCTTACAGAGGAAAGTAAGTTATTAGTTAGTTATTAGCATGGAGCACACATCGTGGTATTTATTTGGTCCATCGTTTGCCATATGGAACCAAGCCGGCCTGCTCGATATTTCAAAAAGTAGTGGAAAAAGTGTTGCAAGGTGTGGAAGGCACTATAAACTGTAGTTACGGGAAGAAGCCGAAACGAACATCTAAAAAATGTAGCTGATGTTTTCGATCGTTTAAGTAGGGCTGGATTCCGTTTGAATTTAAAAAAGTGTAATTTTTTTCAATCCAAAATAAAATATTTAGGACATATAATTTACAAGGAAGGTCTTCATAAAGATCTAGAGAAAGTTAGGGCTATAACAGAGGTCCCTAGACCATGTAGTATAACGGAGCTAAAAGGATTCTTAGGCTTGATAAATTATTATGGTTAATTTGTTCCCGATTTATCCACGATACTGAGTCCACTTTATAGGTTGTTGAGAGATGGTGTAGAATTTATATGGTCTGAGTGTGAGAGAGCTTTTGTGAAGGTTAAGCAGGACATTTCTTCAGAGCAAAGTTTAGCTTAGTTCGACCCTAAAATGCCGTTAAAACTTGTTTGTGATGCTTCCGGTGTGGGTATAGGAGCTGTTTTGCTTCATATATATCCCGATGGTATTGAAAAGCCAATTAGTTTTGCATCCCGTGCAGCAGAGAAGAATTATTCGGTTATACATAAGGAAGCACTAGCAATTTATTGGGGAATAAACAAATATTATCAGTATTTAATGGGAAATTTGTGTTATTCTCAGACCACAAGCCACTGCTGTCTTTGTTTGGAGAAAAAAAGGGAATTACACAGATGGCTGCAGGAAGGCTTCAGAGGTGGTCATTTTTTTTAAGCGGGTTTGATTATAAGTTTCAATATATTAATGGAAAACATAATGGGGCTGATGAACTATCTCGATTTCCACTTAACATTATTGAGACAAATAGTATTGTAGATGCTGATTACTTTCATTTCTTAGTAGAAGATCAGTTGCCAATTAATTCTGATGATCTTAGAAAAGAAACCAGAAGAGATCTGGTGTTAAGTAAGGTTTATTCGTTTGTGCGTGATGGATGGCCTGAGGTGATAGCAGAAGAGCTTAAGTCATTTCACCGTAGGCATTTGGAATTAAGTATTGAAAATGGGTTGGCCATGTGGGGCTACAGGGTCTTAATCCCCGAAAAATTAAAAAGGCAACTATTAGAGGAAATTCATGGGGATCATAATGGTATGGTAAAAATGAGGTCATTAGCAAGGCAGTATTTTTGGTGGGCTAATTTACATAATGACATTGAGAACTTTGTTAAAAATTGTGATGCTTGCATGTCGAATTCAAAAACACCAAATAAGGTACCTCTCATAAAATTTCCTGAAGGTAAATATGCCTTTGATAGAGTATACATAGATTTTGTAGGGCCATTTAAAAATGAAGTTTATTTATTAATTATAGATTCTTACTCTAAATGGCCAGAAGTTTATAAAATGAATAAAACGGACACTCCAAGTACCTTGGAAAAATTGAGGGAATGTTTTGCTCGTTTTGGTCTTCCAAATACTCTTGTTTCAGATAATGGTCCTCAACTGGTTAGTGTTATGAATTTGAGGAATTTTGTGTGAAAAACGGCATTAATCATGTTAAATCACCTCCCTATCATCCAGCAACTAATGGTGCTGCTGAGAACGGAGTGAAATCTTTTAAAAGTGCTATAAGTAAATTGCTAGCAGATAATAAAAATAAAGGACAGACTCTGGAAACTCTTGTTAATAAATATTTGTTTTCATATAGGAATACACCACATTGTTTAACAGGAGAAGCTCCTTCCAAATTAATGTTTTCGCGTAAAATTAGAACAGGACTTGACTTTTTAACACGACCAGTTTCAGAGAAAAATATTCAAATTCAAATCGATTATTATCATCATCATGTCTGTAGTGTTTTCCTAATTCTGACAAGCACTTCAATAAATACATTTTCTAGTATTTAATCCATTATTTATATTTGAATATATTACAGTAAATATTAGCTTTATTCCGAAATTATGGCTTTTAGGTATATATAGGGAACACAACATTGAAAAAATTCAGAATTTCTTGGTGATTTCAAAATGAAAAAAATGTAGGTACATGATAATGAAATTGAAAAAAACAAAGTTAATTATTATTCCGGAAAAAGGAATCTGACTACAATGTAAATACCATCATAATATCGGCCGCATCCCAAAACCCTAGCCTACCAAAATCGTGAGATCCGTATCCAAGATAATTGAGGCGTTCCATACTTGACACTCACTCTGTAGAATAGCAATAAATAATGAAATGATTGTATCCTATGAAACTAGAAGAAAAGTATTGAAAACTTAGGCTAGGTTCTTCCGCTTACATGCACTCAGACAGAGCTCACCTGTTGAATTCTAGCACACTCAACATAATATTTTGTGATCAGTTTTAAACGTTAAGCCCCACTGAACGCGCCAATTTATTCACTCTCTCAAAATTGACGGAAACATTAAACTGTCAAATAAAGACACGACTAAAAATAAAAATGAAAACGATTTAAATTTTTTTTATTGAATTTGTACATACAGCGAAATAATGAACAGCTCAGAGGAAATCAATAACGAAAGTGATCATGAGAATGGAGATGAATGTATAGGGTATTACACGAGATCTAAAAGAAGAAAGCTTGAAAAAGATGGCGAGTCATTTACAACGATTTCTCATTATAATAGAAGGAAAAGGAAAAACCCTATTATATTTCTACCTATTGAGGTCCTACAAGCTGTTTTTAAGCACATATCTCATAAGGAATTAAGTATGTTGATATCTATATAATTACTGTTGCTTCTTCCATTTTTTTAATATGTAGGTAGTTATTTTTCGAGTAATTTTATCCTTAAGTTGTATGAAAATAAAGTGCCCTTTGGAAGGTAGGTAAATAGAAACTTTAAGCGTAACTACAATTTAACACGATCAACAGTGCACCAAGTTTTGTTTGGTTTAATTGCCACTATACTATGCAACCAACCAAGTTCTTAAAAGGAGTTTATCTCCTCCGACACGGCTCAAACTATTGTGCAGGAACTTGTGTTTTCAACAATTCCGTGAAATTGAGAAAGGTTTACTTTGTACTTGGAGAGCTTTTGTGATTTCATTTCGATCAAAAATGTCACCGCGCCTAACCAACCTATTAAAGATATGTACATATACACTCGCAAAACCCTTGTCTTTAATTATACAAGTTTCTTTTGTTCAGGGATCCATACCCCCTTGTTTGAAAGGCAATAAACTCGATTCAAATAATCATCGTCCAATCATCCTGTTTCCAGTAGACAGTAAAGTCAAGAAATGTTAGTATAATTCCAGAAGAAATAATCAAATTTCTTCTCCAGGAAAAGATTATTCCACTACAATAACATGGATTTGTCCAAGGCCGCTCAACCTTTACTAATCTATTACGTGTTGTATGTTACATTGTGTGAATCAACAAAACAGCCCGTTAATGTTGTATACCCTCATTTCTCCAAAGCTTTTGATCGGGTCCCTTAACGAAGACTTCTACATTAGCTTGATTACTTTGGGATACGATAATTTTTTATTGAATAGGCGTTTTAAAGTTACATTAGGAGAAGCATTCTCAGAAGAGCAGTAAGTGGAAAGTGGGGTGCCCCAGGGTTTTGCTCTGTGACATTTCCTATTCATAGCATACACCAGCGATCTTCCCTTTTCCGTTTCTAGCAGAATATCTTTCTACGCAAATGACATAAAAAGTTATTCAAATCCAATAACGAACTCCAGCTCTAATGGGCTTAGTTAAGTTACTTAAATCACAAACAAGCTAAGAGGACGTTATCAGCAAGGGCTGAGCAAGTGGAAACATAAGATAATGATAATAATAATATAGTTGAGCAAAGCAATGAACCCCCGCACCATCATTATTTAGAAGCAATTCAGGATCTTCTTGGTATTGGTCTTGTTTCTTGTTTTGCTCAACTACATCTACATCTACAACTGCTACCATCGCCTTATTGAACTAAGCGGTTTATTTGGGTTGTAGATTTTCTGAATCTGACTCTGTGTCGGGGACCAAAATTCCAACTTTTCATTCCTGTATATTATAATTATTATTACAGTTTAGTATATTACTTTACACTTTACATATTTTCAGGTGAGACAGTCAGGCTGGTCAACCATAGGTTCAAAATAATTGCTGAGGATATTTTAAATCGATCTTTTAAACAAATAGAGAAACAGATGAATAATTTAATTTCAACTACAGAACTATCGTTACAATGTACAAACGATGACATGGAAATTAGATGTTTGGTTAAATTGCTAAACATGGTAGAAATTTTAAAATTGCAGGTAAGTATGTTAATTGCTTGTTACTTAAAAAATATGTTGGACAGTTCGAGTTTGAATAATTTCATTTTTGTCGTTTCACTTTTATGTAGAAATTATATCGGTAATTTTATGTATGTACTCTGTTCGTATCTCAGAGGCTCATCCACTTGGGGTTTGTCCAGGGTGGAGGAGTCAGTACAAGTTTCCCCCGATTCCCTAGCAGAACTTACATAATTCGAACCTGCTCAATATTTTTTCTCTCCACAGAGATGCTGGATATGTTTTCCATTATCTCAGCTGTTTTTCGGTATACCATCTGATGCATATGATAACCAAATACCAAAATGTAGTGGCATTTGCGCACGTGTTGCACACTGTATTTTTCCTACGACCACCAACCAGAAATCAAACAAATGACTGTGTTGCACACGGTACTTTTTTTATAAGCACTCTTTCTAGCACGACATAGTTTATGACGGTGAAAATTAGCACAATACCTGCATTTCATTTAAACAAATTACTAAAAATCAGATCTAAAGTTTATTGACTACAAATATGACAATTTGCTGTAGCTATTTATGTTGGGTATGCCTAAATTCACTTTGCTTAAAGTCACTTTGGCTATGCCTCAAATCACTTTTCTCACAACTTTTTTGCTATGAGAAATTGTTAATTTTGGGTATTATAACCAATGTGCAAAATAGTGTTTTGGATAGTGGTCGCAGGAAAATGAATTTCCGGATGCTTTTGGGAAATAATACAAACAAATCTGGCGAGTGATAAAAATAAACAAGATGGATGTAACCAGCCTACGATCAAGAGGAAGTATTCCATATTGCATACGAGATGAATGTTGACAAGATTTTTCTCAAATGACCACTAAGTTTTACTTTATTTTTGTTTCAGTGTTCACTTATTGTAGCAACTGTATGGAGATATATTTACAACGATTATTATAAAGCTCCTAGATCGTGCATTTATGCAGGTCAATTGCTTGATGTTATTTTTAATTTTATTGATAAATTTTTACACTGTCCAAATATACTTTATGCACCTGCCGTTATCAGGGAGCACGTAAGTATATACCTAATACATTCAAATGTTATATACACGCATGCGCTTTTTGATACATGAGAATTTCAACCCCACTGTTTTCAAGTCCTGCTTTCTCAAACAATTCACAAAATGAACCTAAGGAAAAATGATGCTTGATAACCGTAAAGCCAATTTGAAAATTAATAAAATCTGGTTATTCGTATATTGCCTTGTTTAGTGTAACGAAGTTTATAATGATTGCGTTATTGCCTAACTTCCTCTGCTCAAGTTAAAGTTTTTAAGAACATACACTGAATGCGAAAATAGCCTCAACAATATAAGTTGAGTTTGTAACAAGTTTGGCTAAAGTGACAAGTATCAATTACACTCTAAGAATATAATTTGCAAATTGTGCATTGTACTAAAGTATAAGAAATAACTTTTTGAAGTAAAACCGTTTTAAGCGGCAATAGGGTCAATTCTATAAGAACTCATTAAAATCTTTAGAAATGCTAATCTCAAATTAATATACAGGAACCGGAGAAAAAACAGAAATGTTATTATATGGAAAACTCTTATTATCAGTAGTAATACCCCTATAATACCGAGATAATTTTGTCATAAAGAATGCTGAAAGCGTGTTGCTTGATAATAGCCCAAGGCAGCAGGCCTTTGAGCAACACGCTTGAGTATTTTGAGTATTTGTCCACGACCACCTAATAATAAGTCAATATTTTACCTTCTAACTAAAGGTATATGGTACCCATATGTCAACTGTTCTGAATTATGGTTCATAATACACTGTAGTGTATTATGGTTCATAATTCACGACTAGAGATGGGGGTACAATATGGAATAAACTATTAAATCTGTGTATTTTGTTCAGGAAATTTGTTTCTGACATATATCGTATCTATAAAATATTGTATGTAAAATATTTTGAGGTTAGTAATATGCCAAATCGATACTGACTTTTATTTATTAATAAATAAATTAACTGTCGTGGACAAAGTATAGTATTCTACTCGCAATTTATGGCCATAATTGACTTGGGTGACTTGCGCCCCTCGCCTGCGGCTCGTGACGCAAACGTCACCCATCGTGAATTATGGCTATCATAAATTGCTCGTTTAATAATATACTATTATCAAGACCCGAGGAGTATTCTATAAGATAATTTTTTACTTTGTAGCTTTCAAAAAATTGATTGCCAATATGATGTTCAATAATTTTTAATATTATTATTATTATTATTAGTTTTAATCAAATAGTATTCATTTTTATTTAAAACTACAGTTGTGAAAAGTACAATTGGTAAAAAAGGTGAAAAAGATGGAAAATAAAGTATTTATAATAAAAATGACCCAAAAGTTCTATAGAGTTTTCAGGTAATAATTAATTATTTGCCAACAAAATAAATACGCCCCTGTCACGGCTAATACTTTTATGGCTTTATTGCATGTCAGGTCAGGTCAGTTTCTTAGATCGTGAAAAAGAGCTATACCTGAATTAGTTTATGCAAAAAAGTATAGAGTTTGTTCA
>CAJUYI010009352.1:0-10104 GCA_910591695.1 Galerucella pusilla | reverse complement strand
TAATGCTTGCCCCTTCCAACATAAATTGACGTGTTTTTGGATTTTTTTTAAATACCAGTATTACAAAAGTTATTAAAGGTGGATACTTTTATCTGAAAAGCACTGTATAGAAGATACCACACTTTTAGTGTTGAAGAGGAGAGTAAGTAGATAGTAGGCTTTATTATTCATTGTTCTATTCCATGAAAATGATCAACTTTATAGATAAACTGAGTCCACCAAATCGATTTTTTATTAAAAAAAAATCTTGCATAAACTCCTCTACTCACGCGTTCTCCTAATAGTCCAGTCGGGTTAGCCCAAAAACTATCAAAACATGGATGTGGAACCAGTAGGCGAGATTTTTAATAGAATCCCTCAAAAATATTATGGTGAATAATAATCCGTTGCCTCCATCGGTTTTTAGGCTGTGCTAGTTGCACAATAACAGTTTATAGCCAAAACAACTATGGGGGGTGTTTTTCGACATGTTTTCCAATTTTACTCAAAAAATATTGAATTTATCGTGCATATGTATAGGAACAAAGTTATGAAGCGTAAAATTTGCTATGAAATTCCGTGGTTCAAAATGTAAAAGTTCCCATCCCTGCAGCAACAGCGGATGAATAAGTAAAGAAAAAATTTAAAAAACTGCTGTTTTTCAGACGCAAAATACGAATGCAATTTATGGAGCAATGTAAATCAATATTTGTCTCATAATACGATATTTATTACGGAATTAATGCAATGGACGTGGTTTCGATATCTTACTTATTTGCTGAGTAATCTAATTGTTAATAAACATGAAGTGAAAAAGATAGACATTGTTAGAATAAAGACATATGCCACAAAAAATTGTTTAAGCTGTCATAGGCAATGATTTAATCAACAATTTTTTCGGTTTAACTGACTCAGACGTTAGTTTAAAAAAGTGGTTGAAATTTTACCTCAATAACAATTGAGATATCTGTGCGGTTTTTCATTTTAATTACAATCTGAAAAAACCCACTTAAAGGACTTGGAAATACACAACTTTTGGCGTTTTGAACGTTCAATTCGAAACAGTTAATCTCGAGTTATTGAATCCCAAACTTGATCAACGGTTCTCGGCAAACGAACAACAATATAACGATAAAAAAAATACTGTTATGCAGGTCCTTCTGCATACTTCCCAGATATTTCTTAACACACTTACCTCCCTTCATAACGTATCAACAATTAAATCAATTAGAAGAGAGAGTGTGCGCGGAAAATGCTCTCGGCGCTGTGATTCCGAGGGTAGGGCATGGCTGAGTATAGCGGCGGGAGCACAGATTATAATATGTGGCTAGAGGTTGAATCGTACCTGTATGTCGGTATTTTCTTTTTCGTTAGCTTGTTGATCGTTTGCCGAGAATTGTTGATCAAGTTTGGGATTCAATAACTCGGGATTAAATGATCCGAATTGAACGTTCAAAGCGCCAAAAGCTGTGTTTTTCCAAGTTCTTTAAGTGGGTTATTCCAGATTTCAAATAAAATAGAAAACCGTACAGATATCTGTTACTAAGGTGAAATTTTAACCACTTTTTCAAACTAACGTCTGAATGAGTAAAGCCGAAAAAATTTTTGATTAAATCATTGCATACGAGCATAAGAGCTCATCCATATCTCAAATGTGGTTGTATGAAATTAAACCAATGGTTCAATAAAACTCAAAGTCCAAACCACAAAATTTAATAAAAGTTCCTCAAAAGGACACTTATGATGTGCTACTAGTTTCGGTACAATATTACCATCATCAGGCTACAATATAAAGAGAAAAGGTAAACTTAATACATGAAGACCTTACAAGATTATGTTAAAATAATGAAGTAAGAGATGTTCATAGATATAAAATGAATATGAAAATAATAGTAAAGTTAATAATACAAAAATTGAGAATATTACAATTGTTGATATCAAATTAGAATTATTGATATAATTAAAAGGTTAATGAAAATCTAACAAATTACAACTTTGATAATATAAATATATGTTTTATATATATTTTCATATTCTATTCATATTTTATATCTATTAACATCTCTTGTTTCATTATTTTAACATAATCTTGTAAGATCTTCATGTATTAAGTTTACCTTTTCTCTTTATATTGTAGCCTGATGATGGTAATATTGTACCGAAACTAGTAGCACATTATAAGTGTCCTTTTGAGGAACTTTTATTAAATTTTGTGGTTTGGACTTTGAGTTTTATTGAACCATTGGTTTAATTGCATATAATATCTGTAGCCTTCTAGTATGTGTGGAAACATTAGTGTACGTTTAAACAAGTTTTTGTGGCATATGTCTTTGTTCTAACAATGTCTATTTCTTTTACTTAATGTTTATTAACAATTAGATTACTCAGCAACTAAATAAGATATCGAAACCGCGTTTATTGCATTCAGTTCGTGAAAAAAAAACGTATTATGAAACAAATAATGATTTGCATTGCTCCATAAATTGCATTCGTATTATGCGTCCAAAAAACAGCTGTTTTTTCATTTTTTTTACTTATTCATCCGCTGTGGCTGCAGGGATGGGAATTTTTACATTTTGAACCTCGGAATTTTGAAGCAAATTTTACGCTCTATAACTTTATTTCCATAAATATGCAAGATAAATTCAATACTTTTCGAGTAAAATTTAAAAGCATGGCGAAAAACAGGCCCATTTTTGGTTGTTTTGGCTATAAACTGTTATTGTGCAATTACCACAGCCTAAAAACCGGTGGAGGCAATTGATTGTCAGTAACCATGATATTTTTGAGGGATTCCATCAAAAATCTCGCCTACTGCTCTTACATCCACCTTTAATGCTAATCCGACCGGACTAAACATAGAAACATTTCTTTTGTGGTAATATCACGAGAGAGTGAGAATAAAGTGGAAATAATTTGACATATTTCAAAAAGCTTGTTGCCATTTGGCAATAGATACAAGAGCCCGAAAGGCTCTAGTGGCTATTGCCAAATGGCAACAAGCTTGAGAAATGGGAAATCATTATCTAATTTATCGAGCTCTCGTGTGATATTCAGTAGGTAATTTATTACGCTAAAATCAAAATCACTGTATAGATGGAAAATGTTCTTTTTTGTGGAAAAACTTACACTTAAGGTATAGGAATGGAAAAATTTTAAAGAAAATTTAACTATTTTTAAGTATTCAAGTGATTCAAGAATTGTGACTTCAGGAGATTTCCACTAACAAAGGTGGAACATTTTTTTTTTAGTTCTAGTGAGAAAATGCATTCCTTATCAAGAGATGTTCATGTTCTCAAGTACAAAATTCAACAATCAGATCCTAAGTTGTATCAGTCTTATATTTTGATCAGTAGCGAAGTACCTTTATTTTTGACCATATGGGAAATTTTCATTGAGACAAGAGGTTAGGAAGTGGAGAGTATTTCTTAATATTCAGTATCGTTCATTCGCAACAACAATATTGTCTCCGCGATAATATGAAAGCATAAATATCTTCCATTTGTTTCTTGTGGTTTTTCTTTTATTATTTGTTGGGAAATATTGTGGTTCAATTTCTCAGCAGATGACAAATATAAAATGAAAGTATGAGTTGATTTTGATTTTTTAATGTGGATTTTCAGATTAACGTTTATTTTTGGGATATATTTTTTCCCCTATGGATTAGTTAATGTAATGCATCAATGTTGGAATTACAACTCTCAATTTTCAATGTTATCGCGAAGAGAATTTGAAAAAATATTCATTATAGATAAACAATATCGAGTATTTGGAAATCATTTTCATCTCTTCACATCTTTCCTTGATAAATATTTTTCATATGACTAAAAACAACGGTACTTTATTTTTTTTGTTATTTGTTGGGGAATTAAACCACAAGACTTTTCTATAATCTCAATTCGACGTTTTGGTAGCGTTTCAGCTACCGATATAAAGAATAATTAGGGTTTTTCAAATTCTGGTCCCTATCTGACATTACGAAAATTTGGAAAACTTGCTTACGACTGCACAAAATTTTTTGTCGAATGTCTTAAGGTCCATTCACATTGAAACATATCCCAATAAATAACCAAAAGAAGAGGAATAGACCACAAGCAATGTACAGAAAATGAAGATATTTTACTATCAATCAAAAATCATGTTCTCAACAAACCTCGTAAACGACCGATACAATTCAATAACTGATAGTTAGTTGAATCTCGAGTTTTGGAACATACAGAGCTTTTGAGAGAACATTTTCTCAAGAAAAAACTAATAACAAAATAGTTTTCCTATCTGTATTGGGGCGATAGTCACTGAGACCTGAAATATCTTTTCCTTTTTCTTTCTTCCACTTTTTTCTAGAGCAGTCTCCAAAGTGTTGTGTTCTAGGTTTCTGTAGTGTCATTTCCTTCGCAAGTATGTGTTTGGAGGTTTTCTTCCATTCAACAGAATCTGCATTCTAATTGTCCAGCTAGCTAGAACTTCTTGAGCTCCCCAAGCTGCAGTGTCCACCTACGCCGGGAGCGCACTACCGCTAATCAGAAATTTTATCATACCCACTAATGCTCCAGCCAGTGGTACGGATTCTTCATCGAGCACTACACCTCATGGACATCGGTTTTACGTATCCACCGAAAGACGACGTATCTACATTATATCTCGTGATTATTGGTATAATCCCTGTGAGCTGTGATATTCTACTCCGCTGCAGGCTGTTAGGGCTCTACGACGATGTTCACCCAGTGGTCACATATCCAAGTACAAACCGCACTCGACATTAATTCACCGTAATCATCGCATAAGAGGCATTCCAATACAGTGCTGGATCGACGCCTCAGTATATTGATAGAATACCTGTCAACATTCTCAGTACAGTCTTACACATTAATTTGTTATAACCGGGTTGGAGTCTACCGGCAGTATCGTTGATTGTGTAAGCCCTACTAGATGTTTTCAATGGTAAGATCTTCTTTCTGGGCGTTACCTCTTTTTTCCAATATTGACACCACAAAAGGGATCGTTGTCCTTCCTAGTTTATTCGCAATTTAATTTCCGTATATTCCAGTTTGTCCTTGAACCGACAGTAATTCAGGCGATTCTTCTCTTTTCCAGTTCATAGAGTGTTTCTAGGTATTTAAATACCATCTTGAAGCAGATGGAAGCTTGACTCCCGACATGATGATGATAATATTGGACACACTTTCATAAGGAGTGAATTTTTGATTGAGAGTGTTTGGCTCGTTTCATTTACACTCCCAGTCCCTCGTACTGCTTCAACCGCATACTGATTCTTAATTCGTGTAATGGTATTGGAATCCCATTCCATCTTGTTACTGTTGTCGGTGGAATATTCCACTTTTTCTTTACAACTTAGTCTGTAGCGCATTCTTCCTGCAACATTTTTCACCACAATTTGTAGTGGCGTAGAGTTAAAAACTATTTCCATGGCTACACACAAAGCTAGTATTACCAATGTGAGGGTCGGTAATAATGGGATGAACAGTAAAACATTTGTTGAGCTACTTCGAATCCAAATCTTCGAATTCTTAATTATAACATTTTGCTAATCAATAGTGCATACGCCAACTTTTTTTATGAAAAATGGTTTCAATATTCACATTTACAAACAGTGTCTGTCTATATAAATGAGTATATTAATGAATTGTAGTATCAGTATCACGTGCAAGTTCTAGAGAGATTTTCTCATGCCGTCATTTGGCTAGTCCTACTACTCCATGCAATGGCTCCATGAGTGATTATTAGCCACACCGTATTAAGTACATCCACCTTGGAATTATAATTATAATTCCCTATAACGCCAACTCTTCCAGGTACCAGATACTATTAGGGTCTTTTTTTGCTCATTGTGTTTGTTTCACATGTCAGACTAACATAGTTTTTCCACTACTAGCTATGAAGTTGACAACTATTGGATATTCTAGCCAACTGATAAGCTGTAGATCGACACTGACAAAATTTGAGTGTGTCTTTGGAATTAGGTGAATATTTTACGTTGATTGCAGAACAACATGAATCGAGGAGTGTTTCCACTTTTAACATTATTAGCACTGGAATTTGAAAATTACCGATGGCTCTGTTCTAAACTGCAGTGAGAGCTTGAAATAATGGATAATGAATTAAAAATGTGTAAAATACGAGCTGTAACGTCAGAGAATACGGGCAATACCCGTGACGTCACAGCGTAAGCGGAATTCCCGGACCGGCCGGGAGAATGTAGTACCGTTTAGGGTGCAGTCCGTGTGCTCTGAGGTAGGCACCACGATATAAACGTCACTCAAGACCTTTTTTGTATTGCTGAGATAGCAGTTTTGTATGTTTTTCTCAATTTACGCGTTTATTTAATTAGTTACAAAAAAAAACTGTAGATACGAATTATGTTCCAAATGAGCTGTTTTATACCCTGATGACATAAAAGTTTTGAAATTTGTAATACTTATCACTCAAAACTCTTTTTTAACATTGTGAAATTTCTCTTCGAAGTACTAAAACGCGATTTTCATGAAAACGGTGCAAGATAGAGTAAACTAATAGAGGAACTAATTTGTAGAGCGCAACATTTACTACAACACTAGTCTAGGAGGGGAATGCGAGATTGAATGAAAACGCGAAAACACTTTATAAAAAGAGGACTTTTATTTATGCAGTTTTTACACAGGCTTTACACGCGCTTTATTAACAACATTTCCGAAATAAGCAAAAAAGCGCTATCCCAATAAAACCGTTCCTGGAACGTGCACTTCACTGGATCCCATTCCTAGTAGACTATCATATTGTTACAATGTTATAAAATGAAATATTTTACGATTTACCAGAGATATGATCTACTGTGAATGAACCTTGAATTTGACAACAAAGTTTAAAATATTATTGATTGTGTAGTTGTCAAATTTTTTCGTTGTGTCTGATAGGGACCAAAAATTGTTTAAAAATCTAATTCATCTTGTCAACGGTAGCTGGAATGCTACCGAAACGTCGAAATAAAAAATACAAAAACATATTGTGTTTTAATTCCCAACAAATAAGAAAAAGAATGAGTGAGTTGTTAATTATTAAATATTAATAAAATGTAGAATACGTGATATGTAGGAAATGAAATTTGATCTTGAAATCCGGTATTCACTATTTTGAAACTATTTAAATGAAGAAATATGCCTGTGTAAAAACTGCATGAATAAAAGTCCTCTTTTTATAAAGTGTTTTCGCGTTTTTATTCAATCTCGCATTCCCCTCCTAGACTAGTGTTGTAGTAAATTTTGTGCTCTACAAATTAGTTCCCCTATCAGTTTACTCTATCTTGCACCGTTTTCATGAAAATCGCGTTTTAATACTTCGAAGAGAAATGTCAGTGTTAAAAAAGAGTTTTGAGTGATAAGTATTACAAATTTCAAAACTTTTATGTCATCAGGGTATAGAACAACTCATTTGGAACATAATTCGTATCTACAGTTTTTTTTGTAACTAATTAAATAAACGCGTAAATAGAGAAAAACATACAAAACTGCTATCTCAGCAATACAAAAAAGGTCTTGAGTGACGTCATGCGCACGACGGACGGAAAATGGAACACGGGAGCATCCGGCCCTGGGTAGGCACCACTGCGTCAATCAGATATACGTGCCAAAGGGCACTATAGTAAGTCGTCTCCGAGCTCCGGCTCGAGACCTATTTAGTCCTCAGAAGTCTTCGAAAGTAAAAAATCATCGTCAAGCCGAGGTTATGCTTTAGATAGCCAGCCAATATTACTATTAAGAAAAAGTGAAAGTACCATTTAAAAGCTCTGACTTACACCACCGTAATAGATCGTGGTGAAGCTACGGAGAAGTTTTATATTCTACCAGTTGTACTATTGAACCAAGAGAAGAAAAACCCAATATTGAAGATAAAAATTGATTATCGTTCCACACAGTAATCCTTCAACAAACTCAGGTTACTATTTTTTTCCGCACACCCTGAAGGAGGAGTTACTGTTGGAGGAATTGATAACACCTCAACCTCAACAAGAACATGTGTAGGTACATATCAAATGAACTGCGCATATCAGGGTAATAGTTTGTAAACACAATAATTACAAATGTTGTTTAAAAATAAGTTCCATTAGTGGAAATGTAAATCTGCATTAGGCTACTTACTTTCTGTTTTATTAGTGAAAAATCGAATTCACATTCATGTGCTTGTTAATTTTCATAAGAATATGCATATATGTATACACTATGGTGGTAAAAACATTTATAAGCTTCGCACCTTATTCCGCTCCGTGAATGATAATAGTCTTCTCCACCATGGTATCTGATATAATATTTTGTCTCCATCCAACCTCACTTTCAGGATGAGTTTTCTTTTTTTTTTGGTGGAGACTAACGCTCTTCAATTCATTTCTCATTCCAAAAAAACTTCAATCTCCCAAATTTCTAACGTTCCTCTGCATAAAACATTCCTTAAACCTCCACCCAAGGTATAAGAAGGAAAATTGTCTCCTTTTTGACATTGAAATGATAAGGTTCAGTTGTTTGCGCGAGACAGTATGACATCAGACATCTAGTCTCTTGGCCACATAAATTTAGATTCCGTCAAACAGAAATAAAACATGTGAGAATGAAGGATATAACAATGCGACAATAATTTGGTCAAAAGCGGAGCTATCATTTCAAGGTTAAGGTAAATTTTGCTCCACCAATTTGAATTTGTTCAAAAGTAAAAAAGTTCCAAAGGAGTGACAATACTCAAATATTAACGGTCCGTGTTTCCAGAAAACTATAAAAGTCTCAGTCGAAATGAGAAACTTCCATTAATGTTCACAAAAAGCACAATTTTTAACTTTTCTGGAAAAATTTGTTGAATTACCTCGAGTCGAAAAAATTCACGATCCCGAACGAACTTATTTCCCTTCTGTCCTTAATTATTTTCTTTGAAAAATTTCAACTTTTAATGCAAAACTTTGGCTGGATTCTGTTGGGTTATGGCAATTAGGAAAGATTTGTGGTTTAAGGTTGTTGAATAGTGCATTTATAAACCAGAAAAGGGTGATAAATTTTTATTCAACATTTTAATTAGTTAACGAGTCATTAACTGTATTTCCATCGAAAGTTGAAGTAAAAACCGAAAAACAAATAAGATAATGAATATTTCATATTATGTTGCTTAGTACCCAGGATACAAAGCAATTCGTAAATAAGGTGAAAATTGAAGTCGTTAAACTTTCGAAGCCTTTGATCCTTCCCACGAAGCCTCTCAGGGTACATCCCTGTGTGAAAAACAAGGAACCTATAAACTTTCAATGACTAACAGGACATACTTTAACTATACAGCAAGCGGTAGATAAACTGTCGATTGGAAAGATCTGTAGGACTCGAGTATCTTCATAGAGTGAACTATTTGATATAATAATTGTCATCCTTTTGGTTTTCCCGGTTCTACACAAGTTTGTTTATAACTTCGATTTTCAATGGAAGAACCTGTATACCTTTTAGAATGTTCCAGTTATTTTGAGCAATTTTTGGTAGGGTAGACTGGGTACGGTTGAAACGGTGGACGGTTGAAACAAAGTGAATATATTGTGAATAGTGCGTGATGAGGTGAGGGGTACAAGGGGAGTACGAAGCGGGTGACAGGTCGAAACATGAATTTTAGTATTGCGTCGCTCTTCGGGCGCTGTACTTGTCTGTAGGAGGCCCCATTGTGTTTTTTTTAACGGAAAAGTAAGTATTTCGATATCTACATTTGTGCAATTATTAAGATCTCATTTATAGTGGGATTATTGAGAGTTTTGTCACAGTCAAATTGAAAGTTGTACAATATCGTAGTATGATTAGTTTTTCTTTGAATTCTTACTGTGAACCGTCTTATACCAAAATGCGTGGTGGGGACAGTTGAAACATTATTTGTGGGTACGGTTGAAACAGTTTATTTCTTAAACTTTCCTGTTTCTTACATGCCGAGGGTACGCCAACCACTGTTCCCTGTTCAGATATATACGTAAACGAGATTCGACTGGTAACGGTGACAATCAAGAAATGGGATATAAGGCCCATAATCGTGTATTTTCCCAGCAACAAGAGCGTGAGTTATCTAAATATTTTCTACGGAGACTGCACTGGTACAACTGACGGAGGATATCCGAGGTGC
>CAJUYI010009351.1:0-10105 GCA_910591695.1 Galerucella pusilla | reverse complement strand
AATTTTGAATAAAATGGAGACGTCTATTGACAGTTGCTAAGATGTTGTTAGGGAAGCTGTGCGATTTACTTTACAGCTGTGCGTTTTTTTTACAGTGCGTAATAGCTGTCATTACATTGATACCGACTGTGTGTTATTGACTGATTACAGGGGGGGTCGTAGGTAAATATTATAAATAACTAGGGGACCAGACAGAAATTGTCAAATTAAATAATATCGTAGATTTAAAATATGATGATATATTTTAATAATCATTATGAAGAAAGAGTATACCTCTAGCGTACGCCTCTGGTAGTACCCTGAAATGTTCATTTAACCAAATTTATTAGTATACAGAGTGTCCCACGAAGAGTTAAAACTATCTACATATACTGCTAAATACTTATAGTAAAATCATGAAAATTTCTACGTGTGTTTTTTTTGGGATACGATCTTTTTAACTAAAATATTTTCAAAGATGGCAGACTCCCGGCTCTACCGGAAGTCGACTGCAACTTTGTTATTTTGAATGGAACACCCTGTATATTAATACATTTTTGGAATCTACGTAAAATTTTAGTATAGGTAGTTTTGTCTGAAAACTTTTTTCGAAAAATGCATACTTTTTGAGTTATTGATTTTTTTGTAAAAAATTTGACCGTTGCAGACCCTTGTAAATTATTTTTATACGCGGATACCCTTAAAGATATGAAAATGTATTTTTCATTTTATACAGGGTGTGTATAAAAAGTGTTCAAAGATTGGTATATTTTTTGGTATATTTTTTTTACAAAAAAATTAATAACTCAACAAATATGTATTTTTCGAAAAAAGTTTTCAGACAAAAGTATACTAAAATTTTACGTAGATGTTAAAAATGTACTAATATACAGTGTTCTATTCAAAATAACAAAACTTGTCGACTTCCGGTGGAACCGGAAGTATGCCATCTTTGAAAATATTTTAGTTAAAAGGATCGTATCCGAAAACCCAAACGTAGAGATTTTCATGATTTTACTATAAGTATTTTGCCATATACAGATAGCTTTAACTCGTCGTGGGACACCTTGTATAGTACCTAGTACTTACCTTTCCCGATAAAAATGACAATAATATACCTATCATATATGTAGTTTTAAAAGACTAACCACGAATAATTTTAAAATTTTCGAATAAAACATCCTGAGACTCAGACAGGAGACATTTTTTACCTAGCGAATTGGGTAAAATCATATTTTCATCCCTCTATTCTACAGTTGAAGTAGACCATTCCAGAACACCTGACTTTGACAGGTCGTGGGCTGGGTCCCACGATCAGCTGGAGTTGTCAGACAGAATTGGTATAGAGCAATGTCAATATTTTTCTATTTTATCTTTAGTTTCTTAAACGTCACAACAAGTGTATCTTCTGTAATTTATATTTAATAATCAGTGATAATTTTGTAGTTCTGTGTCTGCGGTCGTAGAAAAAGTATAGTATACCTAATCACCTAGTGTAAAAACATCTGTAGTCACTCGTTTCATAAGGCAGTCGTTCCGCTTCGTTCTACTCAGATAACTCGTGAGTAAAGTAACGTTTTTGACACTTGGTACTTAATATACTATTATGTATAGACCAAGCAGTAGAGAGCGTCAAAATAGTGAGTTTTTGACAAGAATCCTTATAGAAAACAGACTGTGCGCGCCTTCTAGTCAAAGACATTACGTAGAGCAGTTACCATGGTACAATTACTTTTGTTGCCATTTCCATTGCAATTTTTTAATGCAATATTTTGCAGTAAGTAGTACAATTAAAACTAATTAGACTGATAGGAAGCACGATCCAAGTGCACAGGCTACCCCAGTTCCATTCGCATTTTCTCAGTGCCTTATAAAAGTTGCTCCAGCTTGGATCCGGTGAAGTTACCAAGCTACACTAAAGAAATGCGAGCCACACTAGTGTAGTGCTTAAACTGACGTTGATTCGACTGGCATTGTTAGTTTATTCCTCTAGAACTGTACTAGCAGCACTGAGTGCAAGCAAGCCGAATTCTCACCAGAACCGCACTAGGACAGTGCATGTCTGAGATGAACATAAATATTCTCAAAAGCAGTGCAGTCGAACAACCAGCACAAAGAGAGAGTGCTTTCAGTGCTCTTAGTCGAATTTGTCATAAATATCTGTATCTGTAGGGTAGGCAGGGTGAGTGTAGGCTCACAGCACTTAGGCCACATGTGACCCATTGTACATTCTCCCGAGGAGTTGTCCTCCTAGGTCATCGTCTATCCTGTCCTTCCCAGGAAGGTGGACAGGTCACTGGGAGACATCTCCTTTATATCGGCAGGTGTAGGCCAAGACTCACCGACCACACACTCTTACCGGCGATAACTCCGGACAATCGCATAAGACATGCCTGATGGTTTCATCTTCCTGTTCACACATCCTGCATAGAGGTGTGTCCACCAGCCCCATAGTATAGAGGTGTTTCCTTAGTTGACAGTGGCCAGTCAGAAATCCTACTGTTAAACGTAGTATTTCTTCGGCGCCTGCTTTCCAGGGTCGTCCAGGGTGATCCTGGCAATACTGCATCCTTTGATTCCATCCCATCTCTTACGGGATTGAGCATGGGTGTAATGTTTGGCTAGTTCCGCAATTGTCGAAGTCGTTAGGCCGTAGGTGTCACTGGGTCCTAAATTTTTTAGTCCAGCCGCTTTCCTGGCTAAAGAATCGGCAATGCAGGATAATAAATTTATCTGCCGAGGCGTTAGCTAAATCTTGGTGGCACTCTAATACTAGCCCCGATATAACACGTTGTCATAGATAGAATATGACTTGAGGGCCCACAGCAAAATGACCGACCTGTCAATGATGTAATTCTGAAATTATTTATAAGTAATAAAACACTCTGTACACACAGCGACATTGTGTTCATTGCAAATTTTCTTACGTGTCGTTTATTAAAAGGAAATATCTGTTCTATCTACATCAGTATTCATATTTAGAAGAGGAAGAAGAAGATACCAATCGACAATTTTGCGTTCTCACGAATTTTTACCGATCACCAATTATCTTGTAATCAATAATCAATATCTCTTGTATGTATTGAGAAAAGGGGTGGAATTACCCGCAGTTTTTATGCGGGATAATCTTTTGTTTCCTTCTTTGAAGCGACGTGTATTGAATGGGAAGCTGTAGGCTTTTGTCTATTCGCGTTTTAAGGGTTTAATTGAGAAAAGAAGTTAACGTTTGAATTTTAATATAGGTACATAATTTGAAGGAAATTCGGATATAATAATTTGTTTTGTTGGTCACCTTATTCAAGGATTGATCAATTTGGCTTTAAAGTTACAGACCGATAACACTTGTAGGTCAATAGAAAGGAATTTTCAAAAAAAATTGCTTCAAACACAACATCAAACTTAAATGTTAAAGTAGCTGTCGGCATGAAACATCTTTTGTAACGCCAATGGCATGAAACGCCGATTTTGATTTATGCACAGAATACACCATCCCAAGAAGAAGGGAAGCTTGTGCTATTTTACAATTCATTTTCTGAGTGCGCATGTCTGACAGTCGCCATTTTAAGCCAGTTATCTGTCAATGATGATATGTGATTTTATTGTTTACCAAAGAATTTTCTTTGTTGTAAGCTTTTTGATTATTTACATATTTTTTCGTGTTTTGAACGATAAAATTTGTTTACAAAATTACATTTATTAGTTATGGCGCCAAAAACTTGTGCAATTCGTGGCTGTCATTCAAGTGATGGATGTATAATTGAAAAACACAACAAAACTTCGATATCTATGGAGAAAAGTTTACTGTCGCTTCTTTTTTATAACTTCGTTGTCACAGATATAAAAAGTGATAGGGAATACGTAATATTATCACTCTTAGGAATCACTTAGCGCGTGGTAAAATGTAAATTGCATTTAGGAATTCCTAAATTCGTTTTAGGTATTACCTGACTTTAGGAAATAATGGTTAGTGAAATCGGGCATTAGTCATTCAAAAACAAACTTCCATTAAAAAAAGCGTTATGAAATAGTTCTGAACCCATCCACTGCGATCGCTGAAATTCTTCATCCCTTAGTCTGTTTTTCGGCCTCAGCTGTCTTGCCTATTTCGACAACTCAATTGCAACTAGCGCTTCAGGTGGATGGGTTTGGCACCTCATTTTTTCATTCTAGGTAATCCTATTGGACTTTCACTTCTATAGGTTAGACTGTTTTGTGCATGGACGTACTCGTTATGTCATCATCAGTCATTTTTATTTGAGCGCGAATTTTAAACTAATGGCATTTTTATTCAAATAATTTTATCCTGAAATGTAATTTCAAGCAGCAAATATGTTGAAGACAATCTCCAGGGTATACAAAATTATGTTGCACAAGTTTTTGTTGAACTACTATCTCTGAATAGAGGAGTTCAGTCTAAGGTCAGTGTGGCCAACAAAAAGTGTTTTTTTCTGACAAGAATAACAGTTAAGGTCTACCCTTCAAAACATAAGATTTTTGCATGTTTTTTATAATTGCGAACATCTATATTGCTTTATTAAAATTATGAATACACCCCCAAAGCGTATATCTTGAAATTTAAAATGACTTTTTAGCTGAATACTCAACATATCGGTGGCCAATAATTCCAGGAACTCTTGGCATGTCTCCATTTCATTTCTGTTATCTGCCACTAGTTATCTCAGCTGTCAGTGGAAAAAGTAATTAGAATAATAAAGATACAACTAACTAAAAATGCTACAAAAATCTAATCGAAAATGGACATACACAATTAAACGAATATCAACAAAAATAAATTTAACTGACATTTGACATAACTAGTGACAGAATAACAGAAATTAAATGGTGACTTGCTAAAAGTTCCTAGAATTATTGGGCACCGATATGTTGAGTATTCAGAAGTCATTTTAAATTTCAAGATATACGCTTCGGGGGTGTATTCATAATTTTAATAAAGTAATATAGATGTTCGCAATGATAAAAAAAACATGCAAAAATCTTATGTTTTGAAAGGTAAACCTTAACTGTCATTCTTGTCAGAAAAAACCACTTTTGTTGGCTACACTGACCTTAGACTAAATTTGTCCATTATTGACCTAGGTTGATAAGAGAAAAAATTAATGTTTCGTTGTTTAGGTATCCATCCACAGGTAAACTGTATCTCTCTGTCGCAAAAAAAACAGTGGAGCGAAGTATTAAAATTATTTTCAAATCGACTATAAAAAGTCTGAGCGGGAGGGTGGAATTTCTTCAGGGCCCTTTTTGCAGGGCTCGACAAGCGAGGGAAAGGCAAATCCACCAACGAAATTAGACCAATTCGACACGTTTCGGCACTTCAGATCTAGTGGATTCTGGACGTACCGGATGTTTTTTTTAATTGATCCCAATGATCGGAAAGGATTTTCCCTCAATTTTCGAGTACGATATCTCATCGAGGGACGTTTACAAATTGTTAGGATGTTGACGTAACGGGGGTAGGACGTTGTTTATTTAAATTTAAAAGGAAATTAAGTCGGGATTTGTAAAAAAAATAGTTTTAATATCTTGCCCTTTATACAGCGTGCTTCGAAATATTTATAGTATGTATTTCGGGGACACCCTTTATATATTGAACGTTGCAGGTGGAGTCTGGTAGTCTAGGTAAGTTTAAATAGCCCTTACTGGTAAACGGCCATGTTTATACAAACAATATTTCGTGAAAGAATGCTGATTGGCGAGAAGAATGTCTTAAACCCTCTTGCGTAAGACATTCCGGTTTTTTCTAAGGGTTTCTAGATTTTGTTTACCTTCAAATAAACTGGTTTTCAATGGAGAAAGGGTGGAACTGACTAAATGATCGATGAAAATGTGACGAAACGTTTTCTAGACTATAAAATTTATTATCGTTAAATTTTTAACCGAAGAAAAGCAAAACACTCTATATGTAGGAAGCGAGGGACATTAAATCGTTAGTTTTAAAGTTAATAAATCCTGGAAATTGAAAGGCATTTCGTATTTCAATAAATTGAACACTGAAAATAAGAACAAAGAACTTGTTGTTTGTTGAAAAATTCAATAACAATAAAATTGAGGAGAAAAAAAACAAAGTTATCACCGACGGCTAGACTAATTTACGATACAATGCGTACAGTGCAGTAGACGGCGCAGTTTAAATAAGGGGTGGTACGAACAAATGTTAAAAATTGCATACTTCTTCACTATAAAGACCAAAATTGACATGAAAATATACCCGATACAATATTTACCTTTTTGAAATTAATAGTTTAGGGGTTGTCGTAGTAAATCTCACATAATCTCGAAGTTCCTTCGAAGACGAGTTTACCAGACGTGCCCTAAAAATTGTAAGACACGTGTCTCTCAAGTTCGCGTATGCAACAGGAATCTCTTTAAGCCCTTATACAACATAGGTGGTCCTTATTCCCTATATACTTATAAACGAAACTTGATATAACTTTAAAATATTTTTGCTTATACAGTGTGACCCATTTTGTTTGGAAACATCCCCGTAAAATCCGCATTTTTCAACCGATTTTGTCTTAATTTTTTTTGTTAGATTCAGTATCAAAAACAGTATTTTGGCACAAATTTTCATAGCTTCAAGGCCCTCTATGTTAACTTTTCTTTGCCAAAAAAGACAAAAGTACCTTAGGCATTTTTTTTTCTCAAATATACCACTGGATTCAGAATCATCAATGTAAACTAACAAAATTTTATAAAAAAATTTTTATTAACGACAAAATTATTACAACATGAATTTGGAATAAGTGGTATTTTCATATATAATACCACGAGAGTGAAAATTTTGTCGGCAACATTTTTCGATTGTCATGAAAGTTTGTTGCTTGGCAATTTTGCGAATGACATTTTTAACAAAACCACGAGGAGTGGTTTTGGATTAAATGTCATGAGCAAAATTACCTAAAAGCAACAAACTTGAATACGACAAGAGAAAAATTTTACCTTACAAAATGTTTAATTGAGTGGTATTCGACATGACTATTTCACGAGAGAAAAACTAAAAAATCATATGTTTAAACGTTTTATTTATTGCAAATTTCAATTATACAAAGCCAAAAAAAAATAATAACATTATGAAAAAAAAATTACTTATTTATGTAAAAAGTACAATTATTATAATTGTACGTTGTAGCATTATTTTGGGGATTGTTTTGCATCATAACCTGTGATGAATTTAAGTTGGAAACTGAGGATTCTTTTTCGTTTTTTTTATTTTCCCGAAGGCTCACTATAAGTTGGAAATGGTGTTCTTCATTTAATTGTAAATATGGTTTCAAAGAATGGGCAGAAGAATGTCCTGTAAGCTTAATTACTTCTTGTTCACCAACTCCTTCATTTGCTAATGCAGATAATTGCAGAAGCTCTATGTGAATGATTGGTTATTTTTATTTTTTTTGTGTCTATACCAATTGATTCTGCCGATATTTTCGTCCACTTTGAAATTGTATTAATTCCCAATGGTGAATTTTTGTACCATATTCCTTTCTCCCAATTCGGATGTACTGTTAAAAATAATCTTGTTGTTGTTAGATAAGGATTGGATTCTCTTTTTTCAATAATTTTTAAAAATAAACGAACGGGACACAAACCACTTACTGCCAAAAACTGTGACCCACACTATATATATTTTGTTAAGAAAAAATACTATCAAAAAGTTGGCGAAGGAAACAAAATATGTATTAGATCGTGCTGCTTTTGAAACAATTTAATTTTGACAATGAATCATTCGAAAAATTTGATATTTGGTACACACAATTAATGCAACTGAGCGATACAGAACACAGAGAACAGGAACTCCACGACATATGACTCCATATGACAGGCATCTAAAGCAGGCACTTCAAAACAAACAAGAAGAAGAAGGGAATATAGACACTGGAGTTGATTCTTAAAAAATACAGAGACAGATATCCCTGGCGCTCCCATAGATTCAATGCGAACAAGAACGAATTAGAAATGGAAGTAAGGGGGTATAATAGATCTTTTAGGTCTCAATGAAATGTCACTCCAAAATACATACATACATTTTTAGCCCCATGGGAATATTTTTCTTCGCACTTATGATGAGTATAACTGTCTAATGATATAGGAACCAAGTAAAACTTTATCTTGCTCATCTTTACAATGGGGCGTTAAGCTGTGTTTGGTATTTTATTTAAATATATTCGTAGTTCTTTGCAAACATTATTTTATAAATTTTTTAAACCGAATATTTCAGTAGATAACTGGAAATTAAGAGTTTGCAACTTTCACTACAGATACGTCAGAAGCCTGGAGATGAAGTTAGCCACATTTTTTGATTATATGTTGTATGAACTAATGAAGCTTGTTAGGTCAGTCTCTTCTCTTATAAGTTCTAATTCTTTAAAAAATTTAATATTTGTAGCATAATTTCTCTATTTTTTTTTCTATTCATATCAAAGTTGAATTTGGTCTGGACAAAATGTTAAGTGTGCACATTATATCGATATTTGAAAATCTAAGAACTAAAAAATTGGGACAATAGATAATTTTCAAGTAAATTTTCAGTTATTGGAACATCTAGGAATTGAAAAATTGGGGCAAGAGATAGTTTTCAAGTAAATTAATTAGAAAATTGGATATAAAACGTGTGCATGTGTGTGACATAAATAAACAGTGTATTTAAATAAAAAGAAAACATTAACAATCAGCACTTTTCCGTATTTACGAAAGTATGATTAATAAATTACTAATATATTATTTTTTCATGACTAAGAGACACTTGAGATAAATAGTATAAATAAAAATTAAATATATCAACATTGCGTCGGTGCTATAATAATTCAAATACGTTAAAAAAATTTCTTGGTTCTGTAAGCTTTTTACGACATCCATCTATGGCTAGATATTTGATATGTTTTGGGCAGTGGCGCTGCGTGGTTTTAAAACGGAGTAGTACCAAAAATATTGTTAAATCTATTAGAACAAAAATTAATAATTTTTTCAAATATTTTGAGAATTCAGGGATAGTAGTACATCAAAAACTTGTGCGACATAATTTTTTATACCCAGGAGATTGTCTTTAACATATTTGTTTCTTGAAATTACCTATCAAGATGAAATTATTTAAATAAAAATGCCATTAGTTTAAAATTCGCACTCAAACAAAAATAACTGATGACATAACGAGTACGTTCATAATATATCGAAAACTGACAGCGTACTTGTCAGTCAGACGACGGGGTAACGCATCTCGTGGTGCGTTTGTGAATTATTTTCAATTTTTGCCTTAAATTTGGCTAGTAGTGGAAATAATTGTATATACACCATGGTGTTGAAGACATTTACAAACCTCGCACCTTTTTCCGCTCGGAGCAAAGCCACTCGCGAAATAATCTTGGTGCTCGGTCAATAATAAAGGTGCGTATTCACCAAAAAAGCGAGCACGAGCGTATCAATAATCTTCTGGTGAGTACGGGCTAGCGAGCGAGCGAACGTTTGCTTGTTCGTGTTCAAAAAAGATCGAGAGGAAGGCGGTACATCAAAGAAAATACTTGTTCGTACTCGTTCAGTGTGGACGGGATTTTAATGTTCGAAAGTGCTCCCACTTCGATCGCTTGCGCTTTGCTGCATGAAACTTTTATGGGCCACCACGTGGAAAATTGTTATTTACGTTTTAAAATCAATTATTATTATAGGGTTGGTTTATGAACTTGCCAATTAAAATCTTCAGGGGACATTTGGCAAAAATTCTGGAACATTCCGTAATCCTGTTCTACTGTTATATCTCGCAATAGACTATACTGCCACTATAAATATGTCGGTTTTTAAATACAGTTGCTTGCTAAAATCGCTACTTTCTTTTTTTTCTTTTCCAATAAATTCAATACAACGAAAGCAGCACTAGCTAACAATAATTCTTCATGGTCAGCCATATTTACCGCGCTCGCTCAAACTAGATGGATCAACTCCGAACTTGAACATATTCGCTTTGGACGAGATATCAATATGTCAAGCAAACACGAGCAAACATGCACGAATGTTTGCCGGTGACATAAATGTTTTTATTATATCTAAAGTGCGTCTGGATTTTATTGGGTGTTTCTGAGAAGTATGTAATCTTTTAAATGCACCTAAAATCGATAGAAAT
>CAJUYI010009350.1:0-10106 GCA_910591695.1 Galerucella pusilla | reverse complement strand
TCTTTAATTTCCTATAAACAAGTCCATTTCTAAGTTCAAATTTTTTGTCTTCTCTCTCCAAGAGATCAGCTTTAATTTTTATTATTTCAGGGTCTTGGCTTTGAGCAATAGAGAGATTCTGCTCAAAGGTGTTTTCCACTAAAATTAAAATACTATGTGCGCGACTTAGTGCATCAACATGTTTCAGTCTCTCAGAACTTCGGTTGTAGACACCCTGTAGATCATTGTGCTAATTTCAACAGTTAGTTGACTTAACAATTAAATAGAAATATATTTGGATTATTTAATAAACATAGACACGAGTAATATAGGTACGTGACTTCATTCAAAACTATAATAAATTACTTATAGATGGTCTTCCAATAATATAGGTGGAATATAATAAGACTTTGTGCTGAAACATCAACTCGATGTTTACAGTTGACTAGTATTTGTATCAATAGATATTAAATTAAATAGAAAAGTACAAAAGGACTTTTAATCCACCATATGGCGATCCTGACCAAAAGGACCTTAGCAAGATTGGTATATTGAAATGGGGCAATCAGACTCGACACATCAGCAAGTGAAAGAAACAGGAGTGGTGAATTCCAACTTTATTGTTCAAGAAAATGCTATCTCAATTTCTGGAGACGTAAGGATTTTGGTTTATATCCTAGTGATAGTTATTGTCTTGAAATTTTGTGTTTCGCTGTGGAAGACCCATCGAAGGATAATTAAAAGGAATATACGAAAAGACATAGCAAGATCCAGAACAAGTGTTGTGTAGACAGTGAAAAGTGTTGGGGATGGTTATTACCCTGTAAATTACTGCTTCAATGTGGAAGATTCATCGGAGAGTAACCAAAAGGAACATAATGGAGAGCCATAGTGAGATCCAGAACAAGTGTTGTGTACAGTGGAAATATTTTGGGTAAGATTTTATTTTTGTAACCGACATATTATTATTTTATGCTAATTTTTTTTAATATTACATTTATTTATCCACTTAATCATTCACATTGGTTTATTGAGTTATGAAATTTTTGTATTTTGTTTGTCGTCCTTATCGTTTGGCAATTTGGTCTATTTAGTAGTGTCAGTGCAGTAAATGTCTTCCTCATGGGAACAACTAATCATTAAATTAAATATTTTGACGGAAGACATTAGAGGTCAAG
Organism: Galerucella pusilla; assembly: GCA_910591695.1. Classification (NCBI taxonomy): domain Eukaryota; kingdom Metazoa; phylum Arthropoda; class Insecta; order Coleoptera; family Chrysomelidae; genus Galerucella; species Galerucella pusilla. The sequence continues at coordinate 8,949 of CAJUYI010009350.1, read as the reverse complement.
CAAAAAGGGCAATTAAAAAGAAAGTTCCAAAAGGGGAAAGCTCTAGGATAGATATACGAAATAATCTTACTAAGTTATTTAATGCTTTTACGCATACGGTAGCACTAGAATGGAATAATTTAGACAATACGCAGAAATCAACTTGTAATGAAAAATTTCAAATAATAAGGGATAAAGTAGTTCAATCATTTCAGGTTTTGAAATATAAAGTGAGAGTACCTATCTCTTGTTTAGAATTGATTGACATTAATATTTTGAAGGAAGATAGTGACGAATACGATACATCTGATAGTGACACGACAGACGAAACTAACGACATGCCTCTTACACCCGTAGAATTTTTTAATTTAGCCAGCAAAATCATCCCAACAGAGTATGATGGCTCACCGGAAAAGCTTCAGACAATATTAGACGCATTGGGTCTATTAAAGAGTAATGATGCTGATCAAGGTGCCAATGCGGTAGCTTTCGTAAAGACCAGATTAACCGGGAAGGCTCGCACGTTGTTAACGAACGAAACCACGGTTGAACAAATAATTGAAACTCTAAGAAAAGGCATAAAAGGTGAACCTTCTACTTTAATAGTGGCCAAACTGAATAAGTAGAGGCAAAATTTCAAGGATACAGGCAACTTTGCGACAGAAGTTGAACAATTGGCTGAGAAACTTAAAATTTCATATTTAGGAGAAGGAATGCCACCTGAGTTGGCAGAAAAATACACTACAGAGGCAACTGTTAAGACTCTGGAAAATAATGCGGCAAACGAAAAAACAAAATTAATATTGGCAGCAGGCAGTTTTAGCACGGTGCAAGAAGCACTTACGAAATTTGTTACAGTTGATACACCTCAAACACAAGCTAGTGTTTTATTTTATAGAGGTAATAGACAGTATCAGCATCAATTTAATAGGGGGCGTTACAATTTTAACAGAAAAGTTAACAATTTCAGGCAACCTAATAATGACAGCAATCGGTCCAATAATCAATCAAATAATGGTCATCAAGGTAACTTTAGAAATAATAATCACTTCAGAGGTAATTATCATAACAGAGGGAATAATAATTTCAGACGAGGGAATAGTTATTCTAATAGGGAACCGTATAATGGAGATTTTGGACAAAGAAACATAAGAATGTGTAATACAATGGAGGAGTCGGGAAACTCTCCCGACCCCCAGCAAGAGTTGGGGGCTTAGAAAATAACTTGAAACATGTGTTTACTTTTGACCTATCTCTTTCGAATTTTGTAACTCTTTATACTGACATCATGGACTGTATGTGTACTTTTATTATAGATACAGGGGCAGATATTTCAATATTTAAGAAAAAAGGGAATTTTTTTCCTTCACAAATAATTAATACAAATCGTAATATAAAAATCAAAGGAGTCACAGAGGGTGCTGTACAATCTCTAGGCACAATTGACACAAGACTTTTTATAAATAACTATTCAGTACAACATATATTTCATGTGGTTCCTGATAATTTTCCTATTCCCGCTAACGCAATTTTAGGCATAGATTTCATCTCAAACTTCAAATGTAATTTAGATTACTCTCAATGGTTGTTATCATTAAATGTGGGTAGTGAAAAATTGACAATTCCTATACATAATAGTCCGGATGATGATGTAGTAGTAATACCGCCAAGATGTGAAGTAATAAGATTAATTAGTAAATTCAAAAATTCAAGGCAGGATGTTGTAGTTGAACAACAGGAATTAACTACAGGGATATTTGTTGCTAGGAGTATAGTTTCAAGGGAAAATCCGTATGTAAGAATACTTAATTCAACAAATGAAAGTGTATTAGCTTCAATAAAAAGATTAAAGACAATAGAATTAGATAGATTTCATATATACAATATTAACGAAGAAAAGAATAATAGAAGTCAAGAATTGTTTCAGTCATTAGAACAAAATGTGCCCGATTATGTAAAAACAGATTTTTTCAAACTGTGTGCTGAATTTTCCGATGTATTTGCTCTAAAAAATGATATATTAACGTGTAATAATTTTTATTCTCAGAAAATAGCATTAAACGATAATTCACCAGTTTATATTAAAAATTATAGAACACCTCATGCCCATACGGCAGAAATTAACTCACAGGTGCAGAAAATGATCAAAAATGGTATAATAGAACCATCCACGTCTCCATACAACAGTCCAGTATTGCTAGTGCCTAAAAAGTCTCAAACAGGAGATAAGGCATGGAGACTATGTATAGATTTTAGGCAAATAAATAAGAAAATTACACCCGATAAATTTCCGTTACCAAGAATTGACTCTATATTAGATCAACTAGGTAGAGCCAAATGGTTTTCTGTGTTAGATTTAATTTCGGGGTTTCATCAAATTCCGTTGGAAGAAGATTCGAGAGATCTTACGTCATTTAGTACTGAATATGGGTCATACAGGTTTACCAGATTACCTTTTGGATTGAATATAAGTCCAAACAGTTTTCAAAGGATGATGACAATGGCATTTACTGGGTTAACGCCAGAAAAAGCTTTTCTATACATGGATGACTTAATAGTTATAGGATGCTCAGAAAATCATCACTTGAAAAACCTAAAACACGTATTCTCAACTTGTAGAAAATTCAATTTAAAATTGAACCCACAAAAATGTAAATTTTTCAGAAAAGAAGTCACTTATCTTGGTCATCTTTTATCGGATAAGGGAGTCTTGCCAGACAAATCTAAGTATGATGTTGTGCAACGATACCCGGTGCCGAAAACAGCTGATGAGGTTAAGCGATTCGTAGCGTTTTGTAATTACTATAGAAGGTTTATCCCGCAGTTTGCAGAAATTTGTTTACCTTTAAATTCATTGACGAGAAAGAACGTAAAGTTTAATTGGACAAATGATTGTCAAACTGCATTCGAAAAACTCAAAGAATCATTAGTTAACCCACCAATTTTGCAGTATCCAGATTTTACTAAACAATTTGTTTTAACAACTGACGCTTCTAATACGTTCTGCCATACTTAGTCAAAATTTTAATGGGATAGATTTACCTATAGCATTTGCATCACGGGGCTTTTCAAAAAGTGAATTTAATAAACCAATTATTTTGAAAGAGCTTACAGCCATACATTGGGGTATTAAACATTTCAGATGTTACCTGTATGGAGCGCCTAAATTCTTAGTTAAAACTGACCATAAACCGTTACAGCATTTATTTTCAATGAAAGATCCAACTTCAAAATTAACTAGGATTAGATTAGATTTAGAGGAATACGACTTTGAGATTGAATACATAAAGGGTGCAGACAATGTGGCTGATTCGCTCTCAAGGATATCTATAACTGACCTTAAACAAATCCATCAGAGTAATGAACAAATATTAGCGATTACGAGATCAATGACTAAGCAAAACAACAAAAAAGATAACCTAACACAAGTCAGGGGTAAACATGTAGAAAGTAATGAGAGTAACATTAAAATTCATAAAGCTAGTAATTCCCTAGACATATTAAGATTGCCTATCTTACGTTTTGAGTTAAAGCCGACATCACTGAGGATGGTCGTACGGCATAAAAAGAAAATGCTCATTAATGCACGTATTGATATTGTAAATGACAACTTTGATCTGGGTCAAACGTTGTCTCAGTTAGATGAACTGGCAGTAATCAATAACGTGAATAAAGTGAAATTATTTATTAATGATAAGATATTTTTACGGTGCACCGAAAGTATATTAAAAAGTGTAGGCAATATAGCATTGAAACATTTGCATATAGTAATTTGTGAAGAACCAAAAAAGGTAACAAGCAAGGATGAAATAAATGACTTACTGAAAAAATATCACAATGATCCACTCTTAGGAGGGCATTGTGGACAGAAACGGTTACTTAAGAAACTTAAAAACTTGTATAGATGGAAAAAGATGTCAAAAACAGTGGCTGATTTTGTAAAATCATGCCACAAATGTCAAATTAACAAATCCAGAATAACTCATGTAGAGCCATTAGTTATAACTCCTACTCCGCAAGAAGCATTTGACTTAGTGTGTATAGATACAATTGGTCCTTTCTTGAAATCTAATTCTAATAATGTTTACGCAGTGACTATTCAATGTGAACTAACGAAGTTCGTGGTCATGATACCTATTCCTAATAAAGAAGCGAAGACAGTAGCCAACGCAATTTTTGAACAATTCATTTTAATATACGGGCCGATGAAAGAAATCAGAACTGACATGGGGCTGGAATATAAGAACGAATTACTAACAAACATTTCCAAATTATTGAATATAAAACATAATATTTCAACAGCATATCACAGCGAAACTATAGGTGGATGTGAAAGAAATCATAGGGTTTACAATGAATATGTCAGAAGTTACATAAACGAAACACACACAGACTGGGACGTATGGTGTAAATATTATGCTTTTTGTTACAATACAACACCAAGTTCGTATCACAATTATACACCTTTTGAACTTATATATGGGAGACGATGTAATCTTCCAGAGGAATTAGTTAATGGTAACATTGAACCAATTTATAACATTGACGCTTATGAGCAAGAGATAAGGTATAGGTTAAAGACAGCGCATATACGTGCTAAATTATTCCTAGAAAAAAGTAAAGAAATTAGAAAAAAGTCATGGGATTTAAATATTAATCAAAATCACCTCAATAAAGGGGATGAAGTGACCTTAAAAAATGAGAATGCTCGTAAATTAGATGCTAGGTATGGTGGACCGTACATCGTACTTGATACAATAGGCCCTAATTGCACTATACAAGCGAGGGATGGCAAACAAAGTACCGTTCACAAAAATAGGTTACAAAAGTACTATCCTAAATAAATTTAACAAAAAAAGCTGTACATATATGTATAACTAATTGACTTTATATTATCTATTAGTGCTTATGTATAATTCTCATTTATGTAATAGGTTATCATATGTTATGTATTTGTATTTATATTGTTTATATTCCTCTCTGTAGTAATAATAACTATTTTTATCTATTTATAGAATATGTAGAATTTATAGAATTTTTAAATGCAAAGATCATCTAAATATAATAAGTAGTTTAATTATTTGTTTACCATTTTTTCGAGTCAAGTTCAAGATAGTATCTTATTACGCAATATGATGCATTTTGTCAGCAAATAATCACTTACCTACATTAATAGTGTTTGAATTGAGATATCAGCGTTAGTTAGTTAGGAGACGAAATTCCAGGTTTGATCACCCTGTAATTTTGTCTTTCAAAGGGTGGGCATGTAGACACCCTGTAGATCATTGTGCTAATTTCAACAGTTAGTTGACTTAACAATTAAATAGAAATATATTTGGATTATTTAATAAACATAGACACGAGTAATATACCCAAGTAACATTTTTCCAAGCTGATGGTTTTTAAAGTTGCCTTTTAGCCGCGTAAAGGTTCTCTAATAGTCATTGCCTTGCTTGATGGATATATTTAGGTTAAATATTGTCCTTATAGGAACTAGGATCTTTAGGTTAAACAAAAGTTTAATTAGATTAAGTTAAGAGTTAACAATAACGTTGTTATGGCCTTAAACGAGGGCCTAATGGATTTAAGACTGTTAGGTTTTAAAAAAGTTATATTTCAGCATTATTTTGGCAACGAAAATTCTAAAATAAAACCATTTGATCAAAAAAGTTACCTGTTTAGAACCACTTGGCCACGAGACAATTGCTTAACTATTTGGCACTTTATGCGGCCTATTTAAGCCAATATGGCATACATTAACACCTAAAGGAGTTGCAAAAAGTCATGTGGCTAAAAGTATAACATTATGGGATTAGGCATAACCAACTAGTCACAATAAAACACCGTTGAGCAACGGTCGCGGCATTTAATTCCCACGTTGTTCCACTACTGCAGCCTTTGTAAACACAGGGATGGCTTGGCAAAATATTGTAAGAAGTGGTTATTTAAAAAAAAAGTCAAGGGAAATGTACAACGAATTACAGCTAGTCAGATAAATACGGCTTATAAATTAATTACCACTCTATAGTGTAAAAAAATTTTAGTTTGCAATTAATACGGCATATGAAGAATTTTGCGAATTAAGTAATGACTCTCTTATTGATACCCCATCTACTGATCCCCATGAATTAGATATTCAACATACCAGTACCAGTTACTTAACAGAAGACCAGGCTTCAGAGCAACCGGCGAGTTCATGGATTTCGATGAAGGTGAAATGGATGACTTAAAGAAGTTTGATTTTAAACAAGACCTAAAAGAGTGGGCACTGAAGCATAACATTCATCACGTTGCCATTAAAGATCTTCTACAAATTTTAAATAAAAATACAGAGGTCAAGTTTCCGAAGGACCCTAGAACTTTCTTGGCTACTCCATGTAAAATTAATGTACGGGATATTGCAGGAGGTCGATATTGGCATAACGGAATAACTAAGTGTTTGAAAGAATTATATCACGACACAAAAAAAGCCAAAATATTTCTATAAATATAAACATTGACGGATTGCCGATTTTCAAGTCTTCGAAATACGAATTTTGGCCCATACTTTTTAATGTCAATGAAATTTTATGTAAGCCTATGATAATTGGGATTTATTATGGGAAGGGAAAGCCCAGTAATTCAAATGAGTTTTTATCTGAATTTGTTGAGGAGGGTAATTTGACTTGCTGTAAAATCCAAACGGTTCAAGATAGTATTAAATAACTTACCTTTTAATCTAAATACAACCCTGTATGTACTTTTAATGAAAGTTAAAAACACTTTTCTTTGCACAATTACGGTAACCTACAAAACCAAACACAAACTGAATTGCAATAAAAAGGTGTCGAGAAATTCTGCGTAGTAATAGATGATGCCACTAGATCCTGCCATAGGCGTTAAAAGCTATTTATTGGAATTCGCCCGGGCTTTGCCGGCTAATTGGTCATTGAAAGTGCTATTAGGCCCTGAAAGATGCTAGTTAGCACTGTTTTAGCTGTTTTTATGGCCCATTGGCACTTTTTTAAGCCTTTCGTTCTATAACATAACTTTCTATACTAGCTTTAGCTTTTATAGCAACTTGTAAGCATCCCCTGGTAGACGTCCATTATGAAAAAAAAATTAAAAACTACCATCTGTTTAAGCGTATAAAATATAGGTTAAAATGATAAAAGGAGTAATTAATTTGTATATTTATAGACACTGGAGTATGTAAGTACATATTTTCGTTGAAGTATACATCAAAATAAAAAAAATATTTGTATTTTTTATTTATTTTTTTATGCAGAATTACCACTATTTGATAAGATATTAAAGGCGCGTGTGTTTTACAGCTAAATTACACCTAACTTTACGACTAACTGGTATGCGCAATGAAAATCGGTCATAATATGTTTAATAACATATATTTTCTGTAATAGACTCATACTGAAAATATCGCCATGCATGCTTCCATTAACTTGTACATATTTGTCTCCTTTTACCAAAGCTATACCATATTTAAAACTAAATGGTTAAATACTAATGCTTTTTAATGTTTCTGAAATGCCGAAAGGCCACGAATAGGTCAAATTAACCAACTAAAAGGCATTTTGCTATAGGGTTATAAACAGGTGAGCCTGAAAACTTTTAGGTCATAAAAAGGTTATTTTTAGGCTTCTTCAAAGGTTATTTCTGTTGCCTAATAAGGTTCTGTGATATGCGATCTAGTTTCAAATTGGCTAGGGCCTGTTGGTAACGACAACCTCTTCAGGGCTGGGCCCTTTTTTGCTACAGGAGGTTCTACGGGCTAGGAAATAAGGTTATTTGTGCTTAATGGCATTAGTAATAATATTTCTAAAACTGGTTCTGGGAGTTGTTTATAACCTTTTCAGAACCTAAATTGTTACTTGGGTAGGTACGTGACTTCATTCAAAACTATAATAAATTACTTATAGATGGTCTTCCAATAATATAGGTGGAATATAATAAGACTTTGTGCTGAAACATCAACTCGATGTTTACAGTTGACTAGTATTTGTATCAATAGATATTAAATTAAATAGAAAAGTACAAAAGGACTTTTAATCCACCATTACGGTGTTCTAAGATATAATCAAAGTTTTGTAAATTTAGTGCCCATCGGTTAATACGTCGGTTTATTTCCTTTTTATTTAAAGCCATTTTTATGGAATTACAGTCAGTGACAATTTTGAATTTTAACCCTTGTAAATAAATACGAAATCTCTCTAGTGCGTACACTATAGCTAACATCTCTAGCTCATAACTGTGCATCTTAGACTCACTTTCACTAGCACGCTTACTAAAATAAAATACTGGTCTGAAAAGTCCATCTTTTTGTTTCTGTAGTAGAATTGAACCAAAACCTATTGTACTTGCGTCACAGTGTAGTTCTGTTCCACAGTCGGGTGAATAAATCGATAAAATTGGGGCTTCAATTAGTTTTTGTTTCAATAAGTTAAAGGAATCTAATTGCTGTTTGCCAAATTCGAAAGGGGTGTTTTTTCTAAGGAGGTCGTAAAGAGGTTTAGCTAAAATTGAAAAGGATTCTATGAATCTACGAAAATAGGAAGCCAATCCTAAAAATCTCTGAACTTTTTTAACATCAGTGGGTAATGGGTAATTGACAAGGGCTTCAACATTCTCTGGACTAGGACTTATGCCATCCTTATTTATGGAGTATCCTAAGTAAATAATCTCATTTAACAAAGAGTGACATTTACTCAATCTAAGTTCTAAACGGTTCTGTGTCAATAAGTAAAATACATCGGATAAAATTTCCAAGTGTTCAGGGATAGACTCAGTAGCAATCAATATATCACCTAGGTAAATTAATATTTTATGTTGTTCAATCAACTCTCTAAAAATTAAATTAACAAATCTCATAAATACAGAAGGGGAGTTAGTAAGTCCAAAAGGCATTTTCAAATATTCAAATTGTCATAGTGGAGTGATGAAAGATGTATATTTTATTGAATCTGGTTCCATATC
>CAJUYI010009349.1:0-10106 GCA_910591695.1 Galerucella pusilla | reverse complement strand
CCACCAAGACGTAGTGGTATTAGCCTGTCCCACGACAAGGTCAATAAAGAGACGTGGTCCAAGAACCAGGAAGGTGATCTTCTGTGTCTATCGTTATTTCGTTGTAACTTTTAGCTGCGTTACTACTTTTATGTACACGCCTGTAGTACGCACCTGTTCGTCCAAATTTCCGTAGTTTTGTAATTTTTCATTCATTTTTATTCCAATCTTTTTCTCCATGTTCTATAATGATTTCTGGAAAATCATGAAACCTTTCAACTGAATTGAGATTTACAATCACATTGTTAGCAACACTGTGGGTTTTTTTCTGGAATTAATTTCCATTCAAAATCCAAATTAATTCCAATACAAAACTTATAGTATTGCTTATAAATGGCACTTAAAGGCATTTTATGACCACACTAGATTCCAATTTGGCTATCCATTTTTTTGGCATTTTTAAAGTCATTATCTCTATTTTTGGGCTACTTCTCAAGACTTACTAGCAATCATTGCTACTTGGTTGCAATATTTAGTCTTGAACAAGATAAGACGTCTTCTAAGGAAGGCTGAAATTATTTTATGAAATAATGCTCAGAATATGCTAAACTTTATCATTTTTTCTGAATTTTATGCTTCGATCTAGCATTATTTGCTTGGTAAATTAAATGTGTTACTTGGGAACCTAAGACTGTTCTGTTTAACAAACTGGATTAATACCTTCAGGTCGTGTTAATAATGATGTCACGGATATAACTCAATTATATGAGATTATTCCTTATCTAATTTTGTTTTAACACATCAATACATATTGAAACTTGATGAAAACTCCTTTTTCTGAATAATGCATCCATTTATTTTGTTAGTGTTCGTTTTGGAGTGAGAAATAATATTCTGTTTTGTTTTTTAACGCTTCAGAAAACTACACTGGAAAAAGTAAGTTTCGTAAATTATTGCAAGGTAATAAAATCAGTAATAACTGAAATTTGAAAAAAAAAATTGGTCGATACATTTCTTTACTTGATTTTATTACAAAAATGAATGGCTTTATTATAGTTTAGATTATAGAATTCTTAGTGAAAAAGTGTGTGCTAAAGTTGCAATACTAGTCAATTTTGCATTTCACATTTCTGAAATAAAAATATTTGATAATGTCTTAAAAATAGACAAGTCTAGTAATTTTTTGGCAAGTAACGGCATCTAAAAGTTAGTGCACTTGAATTTTTTATTCTCTCCTTTATTCCCGTCATTTAACAAAGCCCTAAGAACTGCCTTTGATATTTCCAAACTTAGTCAGTTTGGCAAGAACCTAGAACTTATAGTTTTGGTTCACTCGAGCCCCACGTTGGGCGCTGACGCTCCTAAACTCCAGTGAAATAGAAATGAATTCAAACTCAACTAAAACAACATTTCTCAGCTATAATTTCGAATGTTAATCGTAAAATTATTCATGCGGATTTAGTGAGAATGAACAAATCATGTTAATGAGAAATAACTTTAGCACACTCATTAAGATAACGTGGAGAAAATCAAATGCAGCGCCAGAATTATTATCTTTTTGTTGGTCAACTAACACTCATTGTGGGAAAATGTTAATCATCAATATTTTGTGGTTTTTAATTGTAGTAGCACAAAAAATCTTATTAAAAATTGTATAATGAATGAAGTTGCGTAATTATAAACATTGTTTGCTCATGGAGTCAAATTAAATAATAGAGAGAATCTCAAATATATTTTTTTAATAAATTTATAATGAGTAGTAAGCTCCCTCTCTTTCTTGTCTCTGAGAATACAGATTTTTTTAATTAAAAAAAAATTGATAAATTCTATCATCAATAAGTATTAAAGTTTTGGCATCCGGAAGTTTAAATACGATAGAAGACTTAAAGAATCTCGGAATCTGCTATGTCTCGGAACAATTTATCAAAATATAGAGAGGTTAGTTCATAAAATAAAACATAATCAATATTTCTTTCTCTCTTTCTTTCTCTTATCCTTATGGCTTCTCAGGCGTCGGATTGGAGTTCTCCCTGTACCCATTTTTCCCATTCTTTTCTGTCCCTGGCTAATGCCTTCATCTTTCCTAATGTTTTTCCTTTGTTATTTCCAATTTCTTCAATCTGGTCAATCCATTTCCTGTTGGGTCTTCCTCTTTGTCTTTTTCTTGATATTTCCATTACTATTCTCGCTATTCTATCTGGTTTAATTCTTACCAGGTGCCAAACCATTTTAATTGTTTCTTTTTAATATATGATATTATTGGGTCTTCATTAGTTATGCTTCTGATTTCTTCGTTCCTTATTTCGTCCCATTTCGTTTGACCTGCTATTTTCCTTAAGTGTTTCATTTCCATTGCATTTATTTTTGTTTCATGCTTTTTCTGCAGTACCTACCCAGCTCTCACTGGCATAAGTTATAGTTGGTACTGTAATTTTGTTGTAGATTTCCAACTTTCTGTTGATATCAATGTATTTAAGGCTAAGTAATGTTCGATTTAAGGAATAATATAGAGAAATTAGTTTATAAAATAAAACATAATGAATATAGAGATTTTTGTGTGGCTTATGAGCAGTGTCGGAGGACAGTGGGACGCACATGAGGTCTGTCACCCCCTGTGGGGTCACCTGGATCTACACTGCAATAATAAGACCCATTTTAACGGATGGAGCAATTGCATGGGGACCGAAGGTTCTACAAGCAGTGGCCATCCAAAAATTATATCAAATACAGCGAATGGCTTGTTTGAACATCACAGGAGCCATGAGAACAACACCAACCGCGGCAATAGAACTAATTACTGCTCTGACCCCTCTGGACCTGTACGTTAAGGAGGTTGCGTAAATGGCCATGGTACGATTGCGTACGGCTGGTGTAAACTCCGAAGTGGGAGTGGGCCGAATGGGGCTACGACTATGGCAGGGAGCCATAGTCAAGTCAAGGATAGTCAAGCAGCCATTAAAGCACTGAGCTCTTGTGTAATCAGTTCCGAAATGGTGTGGGAATGCCTAGACAAACTCAATAAACTAGGCGAGAGCAACATATTCACCTTACTATAGATTCCAGGATACACTGGAATAGAAGGAAATGAAATAGCAGATGAACTAGCAAAGAGGGGGACTGAAATACCTTTCTGAGGGCCCGAACCCTTTTGCGGAATCAGCACCAATGTAATATTAAGTAAAGCCGAGAAAAAGAGAAGATCAGACCATTGGAAATGTCTAGTAGGGCTTATACAATCAAAGACTCTTCTGGGTGACTACAACCTGTTGAGATCAAAAAAAATGCATAAGTCAAAGTAAAACTGCGCTAAGAGTTTTAACAGGGATCCTAACGGGACATTGTCGCCTGAATGGGCACCTGAAAAAGCTCAAAATAGTGGAGGAAGAAGAATGCAGATTTTGTGGAATGGAAGAAGAAACCTCCATCTACATACTTTCCAACTGCACAGCACTCCAGAATCCTAGAGCACAGCACCTGGGAGATTACTGGATAGAAGAGGAACATTTGCCTAAGTTGAAGCCTGCAGACATCCTAAAATTCCTCCGGGAAATAGGACTAAAGGAACTACTAGTTTCTGAGACTCTCCTCAGAAACTGAGTAGAAGTAAGGGGGCACAATAGATCTTTTGGGTCTCAGTGAATGTCACCCCAAAAATCACACATACATACATACATACATAGCAGGGAGCGCTTACTGCGCTACCTCTGCTGCAGTCAGCCACTGATTCAATTGAACCCAGGTTTGTGTTTAATAAACCCTACAAAATACAAATAAAACAGAACACAGAGCCAGATGCTGCAAATGCAATACGCATATATACGATTGGCTCAAAAATAAAAGAAGGCTCAGGATGTGGTTCAAACAGAACTAACAGGTATCTCAATTGCCACAAAAGAACTAACCAGAAAAGAAATTCCTGGCAAAAAAATAACAATCTGCACTGATAGTAGAGAAGCCCTAATAGCCTTGAACAGACAACGCATCGGCAGATAAAAATGTTATCCTGAGGTGAGTTAAAGAGCAATACATGAATAAAGGTAATCGCATTGCTGATTCTTTAGCCAGGGAAGCGGCTGGACACCTACGGCCTAACGACTTCGACAATTGCGGAACTAGCCAAACTTTACACCCATGCTCAATCCCTTAAGAGATGGGATGGAATCAAAGGATGCAGTCTTGCCAGGATCACCCTGGGCGACCCTGGGAAGCTAGCGCCCTATGCAGGATGTGTGAACAGTACAGGCATGTCTTATGCGAGTGTCCAGAGTTATCGTCAATAAGAGAGTGTGTGTTCGGTGAGTCTTGGCCTACACCTGCCGATAGAAAGGAGATGTCTCCTAGTCCACCTTCCTGGGAAGGACAGGACGGACGATGATCTAGGAGGACAACTCCTTGGGAGGATGTAGAATGGGTCACATGTTGCCTAAGTGCTGTGACCATACACTCACCCTCCCTACTCTACAGATACAGATATAGAGCTTTTTAATGACCTACACGAAGTGAAGATTAGAGCTGTTTCTGGGTATAGCTGCGGACGCATTAGCTTAGAGCCGGACGCATTAGCTTAGAGCTCACATGTTATTTTATCCAATGCAGTATCCTTTTCTGTTCACGTTATCTCATCTGCTTTCTTACATTCGACGATTTTGTCATATTTTGCCACACATGGTACATTTAAATTTTTACAAAAACCAAAGTCCCTGTCCGCCTATCCACATCGTATCTTTAGTCGACGCGGTGCAGTTGAATTAAAAAGAAAATAGAGAAAATTTTAGTTAAAATTTCTTGATCACGTTCTATATCGCAAGAGCGCTGGGCCATCTGAAATATTCTTTTAGTTTTTTTATGTAAATTGTGAGTAAAATATAAAATACTGGTCCTAGTATTCTTGCTTGAATTTCTTTTAAGTCTTATTTTCGTCTTCCTCTCTATCTATCTGTGCATATAATATATTATGAATTTTTTTAACGCTCAGTATTGTCTATTGAACTCCAATTATTGTAAATACCTCCCCACTGTTTAAAAAAATAAACATTCCTATTGTTAAATAGCTATCATATGTTTGAATCGCAAAATATAGACACTTCTAATAATCAACTTTAATATATTCAATCAAAACAAATTAGTTACATTCATACACAACCTCGGAACACCAACCATCTCCTATTACTATGCTAATAACGTTATTAATATTATTCACTATGATTCAACAATATTAGCATCATTGCTAATAAAACTTTTTCTTCAGTTTTCACGACTTCTTCGTTTGCAATTGTTCGTGTTCGCGGAAAAGTGGTTCTAGCGTACGGAAAGTGTGGTTTTTTGGTTGGAAAAGTGTATTGAAAGTGATAATTTGTTGAAAAGAATTTATAGTGAAGTTTTATAAAAATTGTGAGTGGAATTATTTTATAGGATTTCATTTTTTAACTTTTTTAAAATCCGGGTACTGTTAAAAATACTAAAAATTTAAGGAAAGCCTGCTTATGATGTTCAACCACCTTATTTTCCCAATTTTTTAAGTATAAATATATTTGGAATGTTCATTTTTGGGGATTTAAAAAATATTTCAAGTGAAAATTCTTGATTTTTACTTTCAATTTTGATTTTGGAGAAGTAGGTTGTGAAATTCATTTTGGCTATATTGGGGATGTCCAAAATTACTAAAAATTTATAAAGAACGTGTAGGTTTTTAAAAACTCGACATTTTTGGTATACAAAGCTCAATTTTGAAAAATTTATTAGTTGGCAGCAATAATTATGATTTTTTGAAAATTTACAGATATAAAAATAGTTAATTTGGAAATCTGAGGACTGTAAAATTACTGGAAACTATATTGTATCTCAAATCAAAACTAAAGATATCTATGATGGAATTGTTTTGGCCTGGTAGGTTTTTAAAAACTTGAAATACGCGTTAAGCAAAGCTTGATTTTTGTCCTTAACAAAACTGATTGTTTCATTAATCCTTTTTTCTCTTTTTTTTTGGGAATCAAACCACAATAATGTTTTTTATTTTTCATTTCGACGTTTCGGTAGCGTTCCAGCTACCGTTGTCAAGATTAACTAATAATAAAATAATTTTTGGTCCCTATCTGACACAACGAAAAAAAAATGACAATTAGACAATCAATAATATTTCGAAGTTTAAGACTACAAAACTTTGTTGTCAAATTTTATTAAGGTCCATTCATAGTAGATCACATCTCTGGTAAAATGTGAAATAAAATATTTTTTAAGCGAGTGTCACAAAAAATGAAGTTTTACGGATCTATTAACGTCCCTAAAGTGTATCTTTTTTGGCCGCTTTTTTACTTTACGGCCGCTTTTTTACTTTACGGCCGCTTTTTTACTTTACGGCCGCTTTTGCAAACAAAGTCATTATGAGGGCAACCTACTAGAAAATAATTCCAAAGAAATTGAATTAGATGGTACTTCGGTAAGCAGCTTTCCAGCAAGAACCATTGTTACGGAAAATCAAGAAAATGAAATGTTTGTTAACAATGTCATGTCTAAAAGTGGTATTACATTTTCAAAATGTAGTAAATGTACATTTAACATAACAATTAATAGCAAATAATGCCCTAATTTATTAACTTCGTTATGACCCAACTTCTGTTTATCATACTTACTGTAAGTAATTCTGTACACATCTTTGTTACTTAATAATACACTTTTCATTTGGTTAATAAAAATTTGAATCTAATCTTCCAGTTTCGTCTCTGTTTAGAAACAAAATTGTAAAAAAAAGTTGTTACCTATTTGATGAGACACTCGCTTAAAAAATTTTGTGTGCACCTCGGCCGTATGATATTTTTGGCCTCACCTGAAATTTGCTTGGCCTCGGCTACGCCTCGGCCGCAAATTTCAGATTCGGCCAAAAAAGATCAACATTACGGCCTTGGTACACAAATAACTATTTTGCGAGATCGATCTTTTTGGTTTATTTACAGCATCGGTTTTCAGGACGGTAGGTTGTGTTTACTGGTTTCCAAGTCTAATACGTCGGTAAGTGATTCACTTACCGATGTCTCAGCCCTACATACATTTAAGTGGTCCTAAATAATATATTACTCCATTCATTACACAAAAGGAACAAAAAAAATAAGAAGATTCATTTTTTTTAATGAACAGAACAATATAAAAAGTAATAAATAGCGTAAAAACATTTTCACCAGAATGCAAATTATATTTCAAACTGATCAAGAAGTATAAATGTCAATTTAGACATTTCGTTCATTTCGAAGAAATTTAAATTATTTTATTCGAAGTTTATTTCAATACGATCGCGCAAAAAATGGTATAAGCATCTCGAACGTTAAGGGTAATACCGGTCTCCAGCAAAATTGGAGGCTTCGCTACGCTCAGCCTCCAAACATTGCTGTCGACCTGTAACCAACCCTTACCGTTCTTGATACTTAATATAATATTATTTCATGACATTCCAAAGATATGAAAGTCTACTAGAAATGGAATCCAGTGAAGTGCACGTTCCAGGAACGGTTTTTAATGGGATAGCGCTTTTTTTTGGCTTATTTTGGAAATGTTGTTAATAAAACGCGTTTGTTGTTACTTTTTTGTGTATGATTATTTTTGTTTTCAAAATATGTATAACTCAGTTTGGTGATTTTGTGTATTGAAGTGGTATCGATTAACAACTATTCCAATGATAAATTATAAGAAAACCTGAATAAAAACTTATGATGCTATCCTGATAACGCAGGTACTCAATTGATTATTGGAAATTTCTCTTTCTAACATTGGTAACCAAATTTAACTACATTCGGCTGAAATACTAGCTACACATTTATCTGCATTTAGTTGTATTAAAGCTCTTTCTTTGATTTTCATCTTTTATCATTGGGCTCTTTTAATATTATTTTTGTCGAATCCCATTGAATTATATGCCCCTCTTCCCAAGCATGTTTACAAATACCTGACTTAAAGAACTCCCTATCTTTGATATACTTTTCATATTCACTTATTCGGACTTTCAATGGTCTAGATGTTTCACCTAAATAGAATTTGTCTAATTCACAAGATATCTGATATATGTATGCAATTTTTTGAAGATTGCTCTTCATTTTTTGTTTCGTTTTTGTTAGTATAGATCTCAACGTATTATTATATTCAAAGCTAGTTCGAATATTGAATTGATTACCAAATTTCTTCATTATTTCTGATAAACCTTTGACATACGGTATTGTCAAGTTTTTAAAAATTATGTTAGCTGAATTATTAATATTATTGTTATCATTATGGGGTATTAACAATGAGCACATCTATATTCTTAATTTCTTTATTTACAAATTCTGCCGGGTAATTATTGGCATTTAAAACATTTTTCAGTTAAGTTTTCTCCTTTGTGAAATGATTATCATTAGAACAAATGATTCTGGCCCTATCGTATAAAGATTTTACTACCCCTTTTTTAACGCTTATAGCATGATTTGATTCAAAATTAAAATACCTATTAGTGTATGTTGGCTTACGATGAACACTTGTTTCATACCCTGTAGGTGTTTTATTGAACATCTAAAAATGGCCAAAAATTGTTATTTTCAATTTCAAATTTTATAGATTTTTCTCCTTCATTTAAATTTGTCAAAAAATCATTCAGAGATACTAAGTCATAAGGCCGTATTGCAAAAATGTTGTCTTATCTCCACCAGACAATTGGTTTTAATTTTTGATTATTAACTCCAATCAGTGCGTAATAAAAAATATCTGACGTTAATTTATAGCGTTATTAGAATTAAATTGCAGTCTTATCGAAATTATATTGTATTGTGAGATTGAACATTGAATAAATCTATTTTAAAAATTCTATAAACTCACATAATTTTGAGCTCTCAGAACTTGTAAATTGTTTTATTATCCTTTTGCAACCATTCATGATATCATCTCCTAATTTATATATTTACGTATGCTTTCAATAAATGCGGCTGATATTTTGTTGTTCAACAAGGTTATTTTTTAGATGAAATTATAGTCTATAGCATAGCTTGATAAATTGAAATATATAATCGAAGTCTTTGTAATATTTATAAATAAGTTTGGGTGGAGAACGGATAATATTAAGTTATTCGAAATATTTAAGAAGTAATGGAATACATGATAATTCATGAGCTTGGCAAAAATGCTAAAATAACTGAAGAATATTAAGGTGTTTTGGATGTTTTTTGGAAATTGTATATTTTCAAAATTTCAGACCAATAGTATCGGAAATAAAAATGGAAATTGCCATGTTTAATCTAATGTATTAAATGACTTTGAAACCAGTTGCTTTAAAATTATTAAAAAACTATATTTGAGACCCTCACAACAAGCTGTTTGATTTGATATGTCGCACAGTATAGCTTGCAAAACATTAAAAATTAATTTGCCCCCCCCCCCAAATTCCAAATTTCAACCTAGTAGATTCGCAGCAATTTGACTGTTGGCCATTTGCTACTTCATACAGAGTTAGACAAAAGTCCGGGACCGGACAAATATCGAAGAAAATATAAGTTTTGTGAAAAATCTTTTTATACCACAAATTTCACTTCAGCTTGAACTATAATTTGAAAATATTTTGAAATATACAGGGTGTTCCAATAAAGTGTGGCGTATCAAAGTTATATTTTTTCTTATGGAACATCCTATATTTTATTGCATTTTCTGATTGCCCCTGAAAAATATAAAACTCCTTCATAATGGTTCCCTATACCTAAATACAGAGGGTTACGAGTTAGGCTGACTTTCTTAAAAATGTGAACATTTCGAAAAAAATGAATAACTCATTGATATAACAAATTCTAGCAAATTTTTCCTCACATCTAAATAGTTGGACATTCGTTGAATGTATTCCACGATTGAGTACTAAATATCTCTTTACAGGGTGTTCAGAATTTTCAGTTTCATTATTCATTCATTCATATTCATCATTCAATGTGCAGTATCAGGCTTATTTTAAACGGAACACCTAGTATTTTAATAATTCATCATATTCAAAAAAATGTCGTCTTTCGAATGGTATGAGGGTGTCCTATACCTAGGTATTATACTTTTCGTGCAATTTACAATTTTCCTTAATTGTATGATGTATCGAATTCAAGACATCTGCAATTCTCTCTAAATTTCAAACTAAT
>CAJUYI010009348.1:0-10107 GCA_910591695.1 Galerucella pusilla | reverse complement strand
GGCTGCTATCCGGTAGAAGAACCAAAAATATGTTACGTTCGCTTTTAATTTGTTGACTTGAAGGACCTGTGGTTCGTGTAATAACTGGTTTTATTTCAAAAACTGATTTATTCATAAGACATTATTTTTGGTTAATTGACAAATATGGTGATGTGATGTTGCTTGCGGCTTCTTGCCTACTGACTCCCCTCCGCTCACCGGTAGCACTGCAGTCAATCGGCTGGCGACCAACGGCGCCGAGAATATTTTTGAAAGAGGGTTTAACACTTTACGTAAACGAAATAAATTACTTCCAAACCAATGGTTCAATGAGATTCAAAACCAAACCACAATGAATTTCATTATAGTACCCCAAAGGAAACTTATGATGCTACTAGTTTCGGTACAATATTACCATCATCAGGCTACAATAGAAAGAAATGGTACACTTAATATATAAAGATCTTATGAAATTATGTTAAAATTATTTAAACCAGAACTATAGACATAAATGTAGCATGAAAGATGATCATGTAATTAAAAATACAAATTGAGAATATTACGATTGTTGAAATTACAATTAAGAAATTGTTGAAATACAAAATTACAAAAATACAAAAAAGGACATGGAAATTGTTTTCAGATACAAGTTTGATAATACCAATTATATTAGTGGGTAGTCAAAAAATGAAATAAATTCAGTTACCTGCATGAAACATACAATCCAAAGTGTAGG
This sequence comes from Galerucella pusilla, assembly GCA_910591695.1. Lineage (NCBI taxonomy): Eukaryota > Metazoa > Arthropoda > Insecta > Coleoptera > Chrysomelidae > Galerucella > Galerucella pusilla. The sequence goes on along the minus strand of CAJUYI010009348.1, from coordinate 9,392 downwards.
GTTTCTTTCACTACATGAAGCAATTGATTTCTGTGGACTGTATCTTTTTATTCAACTCAACATAACTTTTACTGGGGGGCCAGAAGAAGGCAATTTTTCCCCTTTTTTTCATCCGATGAATAATAGAGAACTCCTGTTTCATTGTTTAAAATTTCTTTTGACTTATTGTAATGAGCACTTGATAATTTTGATTTATTTTCTGGATGAGTCATAGTCTCAAAACTCACATGAGAACATAATATTCTGGAAATTAATTCTATAAAGAATTGGCAATATCTTTCGTTCATTGTTAACACATATATCTCCCTATGGCCTCCTATCTGATTTTTTGGAAATACATTTTTTCTTCTAGTTCTAATAACCTAACTCTATTAGGCAATTCACTCAAAGGAGTATGAGTTTCGTCTTTGTTGTCATATGTTTTGTTCAGGTGCTCTGCTACTTTTACAATCAGTTTTTTCTTTTCAAGATTGATATTTGTCGCTGTTGACAATTTTAAATCTTTTTCACTCATAGTGCATGTTGCTTTGAGAGTGGCTAGCTGATCATGTGTCACACTTGCCATTTCCTCTTTAATCTGATCTGATATTCTCTTTTGCCAATCACTACCTAATTTAGATTTGAATATCTTAATTAAGAAATCGGACATAGCTCTTATTATAACAATGCTAAATTCATGAGGCTTTGGCTCTGATTCAATGTGATTCTTCAGACCTTCATAATTATGATCAACATATTATCATATTTTAACTCTTCCTCACATATCTTTTTTACTAGTGAATAATGGCTGTTCTCGTAATGAGCTTTATTTTTGTCGCTCTCGTAACCCATATAAAAAGTCTCGATTGTCGTGCTCATATCTGGCAGCTCTTCAAGTGTCACATAATCAATAATGCCTTTATATGTATCTTTAGCCTCATCCACATCACTAGTTCCATAAATGCTGAGTTTTGGATTATTCTGACACATTCTTTCCAGAGCAATCATTTGTCTTTTTTGAATCCAAATTTGTAACCTACTCCTAAAAACTGTGTCGTGTGATGTGAAAGAATTCCATGGGCCATCTCCTATTATCTTCTCAGGTAATACATTCATAACAACATATCTCCATGCTGTTACACTTATTTCAGAACAGGCTTTGTTATCCATATGTAACAACATTCTTAGAGCCAAGTGTTGTTTAAACAACTTGTTGTCAATTTTAGAAGGAGTGCTTAGCTCATTATGATTAAAACCTGACCATCTCGCAAGATCTACAGCTGTTGTCAAATAAGACGCACACATATTTACTATATTAGGGAGCCTAGTTTGATCTATTGATACGAACTCTGTGTAATAAACATTTCCTAATTTAAGAAATTGTCGGCAGCTTTTGAGGCCAACCTCTAATAAACTACGCTGAGGCACAATGATGGAGTACCTGGAGTGGGCAAAATTGAAGGGGTTAAAGCTTCTCTGCACTTAAAAGAAAATACCAAACCTGTTTTTATGAAAGCCCGTACAGTGCCATTTGCAATTTTGTCCAGAGTTGAACAGGAAATAGACAAACTTCTTTCGGAAGGTATTTTAACCAAAGTAGACTATTTTGATTGGGCTACACCTTTAGTACCAGTATGCGAAGGAAAGAAAATACATTTATGTGGGGATTTTAAAATTACATTAAACCCTAACCTAGAAATCGATGATCATCCATTACCTACAATAGATGAACTATTTGCCTCAATGGCTGGGGGACAGCGTTTTTCCAAAATTGACCTCAGTCAGGCTTATCTACAATTGGAAGTTCAATCAGAAGCACGTCATTTATTGACTCTAAATACTCATAAGGGTTTATATCAATGTAAACGCTTGATGTATGGAGTAGCATCTGCACCTGCCATTTGGCAGCGTGAAATGGAGAAAATTTTACAAGGGATACCAGGGGTTACTGTCTTTCTAGATGACATTAAAATTACAGGGGAAACAGACGAAATTCACATTACAAGATTGGAACAAGTGTTAGCACGGTTAGCTAAACACAATATAAGAATAAACCTAGAAAAATCCGAATTTCTAGTAGAGAAAATAGAATACTGTGGTTACATTATTGACAAGTCAGGTATACATAAAATGAGGAATAAAGTGGATGCTATTTAAAATGCACCACAACCTCAAGACAAATCACAGTTACGTTCATTTATAGGACTATAGTTAACTATTATGGTAGATTCTTTCCAAATTTAAGTACAGTTTTATATCGATTAAATTTACTTTTACATAATGATTCAGAATTCTGTTGGAACATAGATTGTCAAAAATCTTTTAATACAGTTAAAAATAGATTAAACTCTTCGGATTTTCTTGCACACTTTGATCCGAAATTACCACTAATTCTTGCTACTGACGCTTCGCCATATGGGGTCGGAGCGGTAATTTCACATTTATATCCAGATGGTACGGAACGACCGATTCAGTTTGCATCTCAAACCTTATCAAGTACTCAACAAAAATATCCACCAATTGATAAGGAGGCATACGGAATTATATTTGGCATTCGAAAATTCTACCAGTATTTATATGGTCGACGTTTCGTGCTTTATGTAGATCATAAACCGCTTGTACAAATTTTTAACCCTAATAAAAGTTTACCAGTTTTGTCTGCAACTCGAATGCAGCACTACGCAATATTTTTACAGGCATTTAAATTTGACATTGAATAAAAAAACAGTACATTGCATGCTAATACAGATTTTGTTTCAAGGTTACCATTAAAATCTGAATGTTTCACTCAATACGATGAACCTGATGTGTTCGAAATTAACCAAATCGAAACTTTACCGATAACAGTTTCAGAACTTAGTAGAGAAACTTCTACTGATCCAAAATTGATTCCATTGTTGGACGCATTAAAAACGGGTAAAATAGTTCCACCAAATTTACGCTTTAATATTGATCAAACGGAGTTCTCTTTACATACAACAAGGGTGTATAATTCGAGGAATTCGGGTTATTATTCCCAAAACGTTACAATTCAAAATTTTAAATGAACTACATTCTGCGCATTTTGGTGTTTTTAAAATGAAGGGATTAGCGCGTAGTTATTGTTGGTGGGATACAATAGATAAGGACATAGAAATGATTAGCAGAGATTGTTTCAATTGTAAAAAGATTATGAATAATCCTAAAGCAGTACCTATCCATTCGTGAGAGAAGGTAGATGAACCATTCCAGAGAGTTCATGTAGATTATGCGGGACCGTTTTATGGATGTTACTATTTTATTCTCGTAGACGCGTATTCACGCTGGCCGGAAATTCATACAACTAACGATATGACTACTAAAACGACAGTTAAGATTTGCCGTGAAATATTTTCAAGATTTGGGATCCCGTCATACGTAGTTAGTGATAACGGGCGTCAATTTGTTTCTGACGAATTTGAATTATTTTTAAAACAAAACGGTGTTAAACATATTTTAAGCGCACCTTACACCCCGCTACGAATGGGCTGGCCGAGCGGTATGTTCAAACTATAAAACAAGCAATTCATGCTTTAGACCCCGATCCAAAAGATAGACAGAAAGATTTATGTAAAATACTTTTACAGTATCGAAAAATGCCACATAGCATTACTAAGACATCTCCGTCATACTTAATGTTTGGTCGCGAAATTAAATCCAGAATTGATCTGATAAAACCGGTGATTAAGGATAGTTACACACCCAAAAATATTAAATTTAAATGTAGGTCTTTTAACGTGGGAAATAGAGTTGCTGTGCGTGAATACATAGGTCGCGTTCATCCCAACAAAGTTGATCAGGTAGCGATTTTTAAAGTGATCCATCAGTTCGTAATTCTGCTGAACGTGCTAATAAAACCATCGTCATAATCTGTCAAATGTCAATGAATATAACAACAGCTCAATTTTAATTGATATTTACGACAATTACTTCTTAACATTAAAAAATGGGATTTAATTACAACAAATTGAACTCCCCATTTTGAAGCATACTATGAAGAGTTGAATTTCCTGACAAACTATACAATTTTTTAATGAAATAATAAGTCACCTCCAGCTGTTCACTCATTTTCACTAAAATACAAACATAAAATATCTCCAAACAAAGATATTTATCATATTTTTCCAGCATATGTCATAAATGACAGTTAATGCATCATCAATCGGTAGCATATTTTATTTCTTATTGAAAAAATGGCGACTGATACCACATCACTCAATCTGATCAGTTAACAAAACACGCGTTCAGCAGGAAATTGATGATCGCTTCGGTAGCGCTACGTTGTGATTAGCGCGACCATACTACACTCTGATAAATGGTTATTTGGTCATGTAGAAGACAAACTCGGTACCTTGCATTACCAAGTGAAATTAAATGATGGGAGAATCTGGAAAAGACACATTGATTAAATTCGAGACATTGGTCCAAATACTCCACTAGAAACTAGTAAAGATAGTTATCCTTTTGATACTGATAGGGACATGCCACAAGTTCCTTTACCAAATAATGTAAACCTAAGATTACCTACAAATGTTGATAATAATGAAAATCCAACAATTGGATTAGGCAGGGATGTAGATGTAAGTTTAGGTTTGTCAAACCCCAACGCTTATGTGCAAAATGATGTAATTTTAGATAAGGGGACTAATTCTGAATTGACATGTATACGGAGGTCTACCCGAGCACGTAAGACTCCCGAAAGGTTAGACTTGTGATTAGTTATAGGTTGTCTTTATAGTTAAGAGAGGGAGGAGCTGTTGTGACGGTGCATTTCTGTGGTGCGGAGTGGTTCCCGAGTGGCACGGAAACAGTGCGCGGTAAACATGGCAGTTGACGGGGCGCGAACAAAACCCTCTCCCCACGAACACGTCACATTGCAAGTGGCAACACATGTTTGAGAAAGTAATGTCAAGTTCCAATTTTTACTCAATTTACAATAAAGTATTATTTTCCTACAAGTGTTATTTACTACCAAACCAACAAACGGTATTTGATTATGAAAATGATTTTTGTATGGTCATTTAGGATGAACAAATTCATTTATTTATTAAGTATGGGATTTGGCACTAAAGGACATCCTGCGCTTACCGAATAGAAACGAGAGGGACATAACGATATTTCGTGGTATACTTCATAAACAACACCCTGTATACTTATCTAAGACGTGTTGTAATGCTGGCGAAATGCATGGGCGGATAAGACGAGGCAGGAGGGTGGATAAGGAAGGCCAAAAGGGGGAGACTTAACACTACCCGGGCGAAGCACACACACAACCTTGATGAGCCCGTCCCACCCAGGATGTTCCTCTCTAAGCGAGGTACATCTCCGGGGAGGACTTCCACCACATCCCCCCATCTTATCCGATGGGTCTCATCATCATAGTTCGCGTTTTGGCGTACAGCTCGTCCCTAGCTAAAAGGGCTAGCAGCTGGGGGCGAGCCGTCTTCTCTTTGGCCGTGTAACCTCGGTGGTTTTTTCTTCGGCGGTCTTCTGTTGTGTCTGTGTCTTCTGTTGTGTGTGTTTGCGCTGCCTCTACAAAGTGCGTCCTCAGCCGGCAATTTCGGCTGAAAACACCCTTATAGAGTGTGTCTTCTTTTCTTCCGATCTCTTACAAGCGACTTTAAGCCATTAGCTGAGCTAATAGCTTTGTCATCTGTTCGAGGATCTGTTGTTTTGTTGTTGTCGTCGTTGTTGTTTTCTTGTTAGCTGCGGCTTGGGCGTAGCTGACTCCTGTCTTCTTTACAGCTGTGTTGCAGTTGTCCTTGTCTTCTGGTTGTTTGGGGCTTTTGGACATCCTTTGTAGTTTGCCGGGTGTTCTCCCTGGCAGTTTGCGCAGGTGACCGGCTTGGTCTTCGGTCGTGGGCAGTCGTTAGATCGGTGTGGTCCTCCGCACTTCACGCATTTCGTGTTTACGTTACACGTCGTCTGTCCGTGGTGGAAGCCTTGGCAGTTGTAGCACTGCGTCGGCCCTTTTCCTCTTCTTTGTTCTTCCCACCTGATCCTCACGTTCTGGATGTGTTGGATTTTCCGGATTTTTTCTTTTTCTTCAGGCTTCAGCTCCACCAGATAGATGGGTAGCGGTCTTCTCTCTCCGAATCTGGAATGAAGTTGGGTTAGTCGTTTTATACTTACCCTTATTCAGATATCTTATTTATTAATAAGATATCTGAATCATTACGGTATCCCACTTAAAGATATCTAACTTCGCTTTCTGTGCACTGATTTTAAACTTTGAGGTACCGATAAAAAGTAAAAATATGCGTCTTTCAAGAAATTGCTTAATATACAGGGTGTCCCATTTAAAAAATTACATCTACTGTATTCTGAAAATACTCCACTTTTCTAGCGGGTGAACCGGAAGTACGCCATTTATATAAATGTGTCACAACAAAACTCACGGTAATTTTAAAGCTAGCTGTGGAAACCGCATCTTATTATCTAGAACCGTTTCGAAGATATAAGCTCTTGAAAACAGTCAGAATATAATGAGACACCCTGTATAAGAAATATGCAATTGCGAAATGAATGTTTTTGCGATGAATAAATTTATAGGTTATCTACTCTCAGGAACTTAATCTCAGGAACTTAATCAGAATTGATTGCTGATTTCACACACACTATTATAGAAAGTAAACTGAACTTTCTCAGGAACAAACTGCATACAATATCCTTTGAAATTCCTGGAATGCTATCTCCAGTCAAGGTTAAATATAGGTCAAACAAAGCTTACCGCTTTCTAGAAGACAATTAAAGGATGAAATCTCTTACACGGTTAGTACTTTCAGTTTTTCTATCAGTTTGGTGTGATTTTGAAGCACTTTACTTTATATTTTCCAATTTTTGATTTTTCTTTTCTTAATTTTTGCACCTCCCAATAAACCAAAACTAGTTGGCAAACACTCGGCCACCTCTTGGCACTTATGGCAAAGCGCTGGCTTTATACACCACTTTCGGAACATTTGCGGGCCGAATAATTACCTTCCGGTTTATTGAATACCAGCATTGTTCCGAAAGTGGCACAGAACCGGCAAACCGATTACGGAAGTTCCGTTTTGTACCGAACGCGGCCCGCTACAATGATAACCAGAGACTTCTGGTATATTCTGGGCCGCAACTGGTCCACCACTGTATTTTCTTTAACGGTTTAAGCCTCGCCGTGCCTACTATTTACCAACTCTCTGCTGCGTTTATTAAATATGCCGCCAAGATGTATGATATTAGTCGAAGAGGAAGTTGGCTGCATTATATTATATTTCTCTATGGTTGGCTGCTTGCTTGTATGTCACTCGTCACAGTCGTAACTCGTAACTTGTTAGCCTTTAATTTTGTTAAAAAGTTTTATTTTTAATAGTGACAGTGCAATAATATGAAAATGGGATCAAATCAGAAGTAAGTTCAACACATTAGAAGCTTCTACCTTCTCGTTCCAAAATCAACAACCTTCCTTTTTTCTTTGTTTATTCTCTCACAGGCGACTTTCCCTGTGATCAAATTGTCTTAATGTCAGTTTAAATTGACTTCTATGTATATAAAGGTCCTTTCGCATGTTCATTATATCAATGTTCCTTATTAACAACACTTTCTTTTAATCGGTTGATCAATCGAAGCCGAATACAGTGACTTGTACGTTATGCAACGCAAGTCACCACTTGCAAACGTGTTCTTCATTTTTAAATAAATCTCCTTATGAACGTTATAACTTTTGTAAAAAAACGCGTCTTTGTTTTAAATGTTTGGAAAAGCATGATTCGCGCACTTGCGCTGTCACAGTTCGATGTGATCATTGTAATTTGCCTCATCATAAGCTTTTACACTTTGAGAGCGCTGATGGTGGTTCTCACACTGGTAATAGTGAGACCCCAGCTGTCGATTCGGCGCCTTCTGCTTCTCGCGAACCCCAGCCCGCTGATGGAGCTTTGAGGTCGCATGTTGCATCATTAAGCAGTGTTGTCTCTAAAAGCTCGAACGTTTTGTTAGCTACTGCTGTGGTAGTAATTATGGACGGTTGTGGAATGTATCAACCTGTCAGAGCTTTAATTGATGGAGGTAGCATGACATCCTTTGTATCCCAGTCTTGTTTGCGGCGTCTTGGTATTAAACATTCTTCTGCTAATTTGTCCGTACAAGGTATTGGTGTCGTTCGAAGTACGGTGGTTGGTAGAGTTGAAATGATGATAAAACCTGTGGAACAGGATGTGCCTGTTTTTGATTGCGAGGCGTTTGTTTTGCCAAAAATTTGTGAGGACTTACCTGTTGCTAGTTTGTATGTAGAGCAGTGGTCTCACCCAGCTAATTTGAAGTTGGCCGATCCTCATTTTCATCGTCCTGGTAAGATTGAGGTACTACTTGGAGCTGAAATGTTTTCTAAAATTTTGTTGGATGGCAAAGTTAAGGCTCCTGCTGGGACGCCGGACGCTGTTCATACCGTTTTTGGGTATGTGCTTATGGGTAGTTGTAACTCTGCTCCTATGACGTCGACCACATCATTGTTTTGTCATATGAATCAAACGGCTCCATTGGAGGAGTCTATTCAGCAGTTCTGGAGTTTAGAATCTGTTCCTCAAGTAGAATGTTTGTCCACTGAGGATGTTCTTTGTGAACAAAACTTTGTTGATCATGTCAGCCGAGATGACACTGGTCGTTATACCGTCGCTTTACCTTTTCGTGATCCTTTTCCTGTGTTTACAGGGATGTACGATTTAGCTGTCAGTCGTTTCGTTACCCTGGAAAAGAGACTTTCAAGACAGCCCTCTGTTTATAAAGAATATTGTGCTTTCATGAAGGAATATTTAGATCTTAATCACATGGAGGCGGTGTCAGAGACCTCACGTCCTATATTTTGCTACTATATTCCTCATCATGCTGTAGTAAAACCTGATAGTTTGACTACCAAATTGAGAGTAGTGTTTAACGCTTCTGCGCAGGTTGCCAATCAGAATTCTCTGAATCAATGTTTGTTCACTGGGAAAAGGCTACAGCAGGATATTTTAACAATTCTGTTAGGTTTCCGTCTCCCTAGATATGTCTTATCCACTGATATAAAACAGATGTATAGGCAAATACGCGTTAATAAAGCTCATTGTGATTATCAACGAATTGTTTTTAGGTTTTCTCCTAATGAAATTTTGCAGGAATTTCGGTTACTGACAGTAACTTATGGTGTTTCGTCAGCTCCTTTTCTGGCATTAAGGACCTTGTTGCAGTTGAGTGAAGATGAAGGAAAAGAGTGTCCTCTTGCAGCTGAGCTATTACGTAACAGTACTTATGTTGATGATATAGTTGGTGGGGCTGATACTTTGGAAATGGCACTAGATTTTCGGAACCAATTGATATCCTTACTAGCCCAATGTCAATTTGAATTGCGCAAGTGGTCTAGTAATGATTTACGCTTGTTA
>CAJUYI010009347.1:0-10108 GCA_910591695.1 Galerucella pusilla | reverse complement strand
AAAATAGAAAATTTGAAATAACTATCAATTTCCGTTTGCATAATAAAAAGTAGATACATATCCAGGTGAAAAGTTTCTTTTCTGTTAAGAGCGCTGTTATAGCTCGTCAAAAAAATATTTCAGTGAGGTTTTTAGGTATATATTTTTTATCCACAAACATGATAAATTTTTCATTAATACATGATTGTAGGTAACATTGACTTGAGTTATCAAATTATATCCAGTTCACAAAGTAGGCTAATCTTACTGACAAAACAAATGATTGTTTGACACTTCGGCAGAAAAATATACTTGCTTTTCAACTTAGGCAACACTTATGGTCCTTTTGTTAAAATGTCATTCTTTCATGAATCAATGGATTTAATTTCATTTATACATCTCCTGAGTACCAAAATATGCAGCAGGCAAACCATATTAACGGGGAAGGTAAAACATGATAATATGAGATGTATCGAGTGTCAAGCGCTACAATCAACTGACCATTGCCATTGCCAGGTCGTAAGTACGATCTTTCCACCCAGATCAAAAGTAAAAGTATACTTCTCAATCTTGAAACCAATCAAAAACGACGTTTTTACATATATGGTTGCAAGTAAAAAAACAATTTCGTGTATTTGGCAACACAGCAATTAATGGACTTGATGTGTATGTTAATAACAAATTAACGCCACACCCCATTTTCACCTTCTGACCAATCATATTGCAGTAGTGGACCCAATGAGCTGATAAAAAGAAATGTCCCTTTGGGTCCATGGACTCAAAAGTCACAAATGGACTCAATCATCCGCTGGTAGGAAAATTATTGGACTCAAAGTGTCGATTTGAGGTATATATATATTTATTTATTTTTTCACCTAGGAACGTATCCCCTATAATCCCATATAAATTGCCATTCCGTATTCACGGTTTCTGTATTCGCGGCATATTTATGGAACGTATACCCCGCGAATAAAGAGCTTTTACTGTATATAAAAAAACATTTGTTAATCTCATTACTGTAGATGGCAGAACACAAAATATTTCTGCAATTGAATCCAGGGAATTTTGTTTTGATAAAACCATATTAAAATTAATAGCCCTTTTTCTGGAGCAACAGGAAAATGACCACCCCAATATTTCATTTTTATTAAACTGTATGTATCATTTTCTAAAATTACATTCAACAGTTTTTGGAATGTTCCTTTTTCCATACGGAATATTCGAAAAAACACTATTTCATTGTAACGATTTAACCAAGTTTCCTCAAAATCTCTAAAAATAATAATAGGATAAGGAATTTTAATTTCTACCTTCAATTTCCTCTTCTATAAAAAAAACAGTATTTCATTTTGTACAAAATTATCAAAAATTATAAAATCTGTAAAGACTAGGTCCTGAATAGAGAATAGATCATCCATATAATTAACACTATAATAAATAATAATTAATAAACAAATAACAAATGGAATAAACAAAACCACAACGAAAAACCAAAGTGACAAGCACGTCAAATCAAGACCAAGACCAACTGACCAACACATTTTTGCTAAGTGACCAATAAAAAGAAATAAAAGCACGTTAGAAAAGGATAATGATAGTACCGTTCCCATTGAATCGGTAGTCAAACGGTAGCTCGCGGCAAAACGACTAATGTTTGGGCAGGTATTTTGGGAAACCACATAATTGGTCCTGTCTTCCTAAATTCAAATTTAAGCGGTGAAGTGTATCTGGAGATGTTACAAAATGCAATTAAGCCGTTAATTCTTGAAATTCTGGAAGATAATCCAGATGAATTCGGTTAACTGGAAATAAAATTTCAACAAGATGGTGCTCCTGCACATTATTATGGTGCAATAAAACGTTACCTGGATGAAGAATATCGAGGTAGATGGATCGGCCGGCGAGGCGTATATTGAAAGTATACAAGAACAGTCCGCACAGGTTGGAACTGCTCGCGTATAGTTTCAAATTGTTCACGCCACAACTATTTTTAGAAACTATACATGGTTATTTTGATTTTATCTCGTATGTTTTCCAATTACGTACGTTAACATTTTTGAGAAAAATGGACTGCTCTAGTTACCGTTGCGGACTAATCGCGTATATTTTCTGAGCGACGTACTAAGTATCTATACGCGAATAGTTTCAAGATAGCCATTTTGATTCATTGCTTTCTCGTTTTTTTTTTACAAGAAGCTTTTCATCTTTTTATCATTTTCATAATTATTGCATCATCATTCTGCACGTGCCATTGTTATCGTAAGCAGTTTTTTGTTTATTCAATTCGAAAAAGTGTAGTTAATTGAATTTTGTATTTTAATAACATGAAAATTACGAGCAATTAGTTAAAATGATTACGGACAATTTATCCGTCAAAATTAGTTTAAACCCAAACAAAATTAATATGGCTATGTAGCCAATGTCAATGCCTTTCAAACGAGATATCACTTGCCATAAGGTCCTATTTAAAATTATGGACCAGAGTGGCACTGTGACGTCATCTATTACTATTACGTCACATGTTATCATTCGTAGAGAAGTTTACAACACTTCATTTTCACCCTCCAAATTTTATTGATGTAAGTGTTGTTAATATTTCAATTAATAAAACTCAGACGACCACGTGTTTCTTTCCATCACCATTTATTACCAACAGTTACAGTTCTACAATTACAATAATCTTCACATATATCATAATATGTCACTTGTCAAAAGATGGCCTTTTACTTTTGTAGCAATTGGTAAAATCAACACTACTCCCCCTCAATTCTACAAAAGTTGCTTAAATGTATTCACACAGTCCAATACATTTTCTAAAAATATCAAATTTTACATGAGACAGTGACTTTGTCATTAGATCAGCATATTGATGATCAGTGGGTACATAATGAAGCTTAACAATATTATTCGAAATTAATTCCCTAATAAAATGATGTCTAACATCGATATGCTTGGATCTTTTCGTTCAAGTGTTTTCGCTATTTTCATGCATGACTGATTTTCTTCATAAATTAATATTTGATTAGTCGCTTTATGAATCAGATCTTCTAGAATTTGCTTAAGACAAAGACATTCAGTTATACAACTAGCCAATGCAACATACTCAGCCTCTGAGCTTGACAGAGCAACAACTTGCTGTTTCTTTGATTTCCAGAAAATATAGTATATTATTAAACGAGCAATTTATGATAGCCATAATTCACGATGGGTGACGTTTGCGTCACGAGCCGCAGGCGAGGGGCGCAGTCACCCAAGTGAATTATGGCCATAAATTGCGAGTAGAATACTATACTTTGTCCACGACACTTAATTTATTTATTAATATATAAAAGTCAGTAGCGATTTGGCATATTACTAACCTCAAAATGTTGTGACAGCTACTTCAAATAATTTTACATATATAGAGATGGGCGACACTGTAGAAAGTATCAATACAACGTACCGTTATAAATATATTGTTTTGAAATAATTAATATTAGAAAATATCGTTATGAAAAGTATCAATACTAAAAATTACAATATTTTATAGATACGATATATGTCAGAAACAAATTTCCTGAACAAAATACACAGATTTAATAGTTTATTTCATATTGTACCCCCATCTCTAGTCGGGAATTATGAACCATAATACACTACAGTGTATTATGAACCATAATTCACGACAGATATGGGTACCATATACCTTTAGTTAGGAGGTAAAATATTGACCTATCATTAGGTGGTCGTGGACAAACATTATTATTCATCTGAAACTGAACCAAAATTTTCCTTATCAAAGTTTGTTGTGAAAGTTTTATCTCATTATTTGTTCTTTGAATTTCAATTCCTAAAAATACATTTTTATTTTGATTTGAAAGATCTTTCATCTGAAATTCCAAGTTTAACTGTATTTCAAGTTCATTCACTTCATTCATACAATTAGACATAATTATAATATCATCAACCCAAATTTACAAATAAGTATTCCCCTTTATATATAAGCATGGATCAGCTAACGATCTACGATAATTTTTTTTACATAAAAACATGTGTAAGCGGTCATACCAACATTTGGGACTCTGCTTAAGACCATAGAGAGCCTTTTTCAACTTACATACAATACCGTCTTTCACATTTTTTAAACCTAGTGGAGAATACATGTAAACAGGATTTTTAAGTTCTCCATTGAGAAACGCTGATTTAACATCCATTTGATGAATTATACAGTCCTTTTCTAGTGCCAAGACTAAAAGTACTCTTAACGTTACCATTCTAGCTACGGGAGTATAAATTTCTTCATCAAAAGGTATTTCTTGCTGAAAACCTCTAGCTGTCTGGCCTTTTTTACTTCCTTCCTTTGTATTTCTTTTGTTGTAAACACCCATTTAAAATCAATAACATTTGCATTGTCTGGAATTTTGACTAACTCCCATGTTTTATTTTTTTCTAATGTAGTTAGCTCTTCCTTAATAGCTTCTGACCATTCTTCATCTTTTCGAGCATCATGAAAATCATTAGGAGAGTTAGTTGGCAAAACTCCTGCTGATAAAGCTGCCATAAAGTTCATATCAAAATCTTTATATCTATTTGGTACATTTATTTTTCTTCCACTTCGAGTTCTTTCATTATTTTCTACATCATTCACAATTTTATCTTCTCTAGTACATTCTTTTTCTTCTTCATTTTCATCTTCTCCAGTATTTTCTTTTTCTTCTTCATTTTCATGTTCCGTTCCACTTATGTTTTCTTCTAATATCCTATCAACTTCATCTCTATTTATATTTACCTGAATAACATTATTCCTATAGTAAAATTCATCTTCTTTGAAGATTACATCACGAGATACTATTATCTTCTGATCTCCTATATGCCACAACCTGTAACCTGTATTTGTATAACCTACCATAATGCACCTATCTGATTTTCCATCAAACTTGTTTCTAAATTGTTTTGGCACATGAGTATAGGCAGCACATCCAAATACTTTCATATTTTTAACATTTGGCTTTGTTCCATTCCAAAGTTCAGCTGGGGTTGAATTTTCCAAGATAGAACTGGGATTCCGATTTAATGTATAAGCAGCTACTCTCACTGCTTCATTCCAAAAGCATTTTGGCATAGTTGAGTCATATATCATTATCCTTGCCTTATCAAGTAGACTTCGATTAAATCTCTCTGCCTTACCATTTTGTTCAGGTGTGTATGGTATTGTGAAATCAATATATGTCCCATTTTCTCTACAAAAATCTTTCATTTGCCCTGAAAAATATTCGCCTCCATTATCGCACCTAATAACTGAAATTTTTGTATTAAATTTTGATTGGACCAAGTTTACATACTTTTTCAAATATTTGAATACCTCACTTTTATTATTTATAATATACACAAAAACAAAGTTTGAAAAATCATCAATAAAACTTACAAAGTATTTACCCCCATCATGAGCTGTTGGAGTTATTGGTCCTACCACATCAGTATGTATAATTTCAAGTATTCGTTTAGCTCTCGCTCTTTTATTAAAACATAATCTAGTCGTTTTTTCACCAATATAAGATTCACAAAATTCTATTTTACCCACATTTATTTCTAACCATATTATTTCTAACTAACTTTTCCAAATTTGAATGACAGGTGTGTCCCAGTCTTTTATGCCATAATTTTGTTTTTAGATTCTACATTCAAACATTCTTGTTTAACAACAGTAAAAGTAATTTCATACAAACACTATCTATGCCCTATACTTATTAAATCATCATTTCTATACAAGCTTACTTTGCCATTACTAAATATTACCTGAATATTTGCCATTTCTAGATGTTTCACAGACAACAAATTTTTTCGTAACTGCGGTACATAAAATACATTTTTCATTGTACATTCAAAAATCTTATTATTTACTCTACTTATAATTTTTATATCACCTACACCGATAGCTTCAATGTAATTATTATCTTTTGCTACAGCAATTTTTAAGGGATTATCCAACATTAAAATATTTTCAAAATAACTCTTTTCATTCACTAAATGGTTTGTACAGCCAGAATCAACAAAAAATACAATTTTATTCCTACTTACATTTTCATTTTGTGTTTCAAAACCCTCATTTACATTTGACCAAAAACAAATAGCCTGACTGTTTTGATCAGAATTTTCTTCTCTATTTTCGTTCTCAGCATAGTTACTACTTCGTGCTTCACTGTTGTAACTGTGGGAAAGTGGATGGCTTCTTCTATTATATGTGTTAAAGCCTCTAGCTCTACCTCTACCCAATTGACCTCGTTCAGAATTTCCTCGAACTCTGTGTCCAAATCTTGTATTTCTTGCATCTCGATTATAATTTCTGCATTGATTTCTATAATGTCCCGTTTCACCACATGAATAACAGTTACCTTCTCTATATGTGGAAAAAGCTGCAGGTTTGGATATATTTTCATTTTGATTTTCACTGATTACTTTTCTTTTCTCTACCTCTACTCTCAATTTAGCTTTTGCTACATCTACATTCAACTCTCCTTCTGGTAAATTCTCTAGTATTGTAACAACAGTTTCAAAGAACTAGGCATAGCCAACAATAGGTTGCACACAATATCTTCATCTTTTAACTCGGCTCCTGTTGCCTTTAGCTGTCTTATTGTCTCATCAAAATTGGTTAGAAATATTCCAAGATTTTCATTCTCTTTGAGTTTCATACTCATAAGCCTTTTTCTGAGAAGTAATTGTCCCGGTAAACCTTTTTTCTCATACCTTTCTTCGAGACTTCTCCACATACTGTAGGCTGTGTTTTTGTCTCTTACTAAATCTATTTGATCATCGTCCAGACATTGTATTATTAATGATTTACATTTATTGTCATTTTTCTTGCTTCATTTCTTAATGTATTATCTTCATAATCAGTTGGCTTAAATTCTACCTTAATATTCTGGATGACATTTTTTTCTTCCAACAGTGTGGTTATCCTAAACTTCCACGTGTGGTAATTTTTACCATTTAATATTTCAATATTAAAATTATTTTTATTGTTTTGCATCGTGATTCTTTTTCTGTTAATTGAATTCCCTTTTTCTATAATATTCCCACTGGGCCCATAACCTGTTAATATTTCAATTAATAAAACTCAGACGACCACGTGTTTCTTCCATCACCATTTATTACCAACAGTTACAGTTCTACAATTAGGCAATCCAGAGACCTGTCAAATAAAATTCAATATGGCGACACAGGGCAAACAAATGTGATTTAATACATTGTAGACCGTGGATTTTGGTATACATAAGTGTTTATTATGGAGAAAGGTGCTTTTATTTTGCTCTGGTGTCTCTATACTAATAATATACAATAAAAAGTTCAGTTTTCTAAAACTTTTAAGCTGGGTATATCAATTTAGGACCAACTTTTGGTTGTGTACCTATATAAGAACATTATTTTTTTGTTAGTGGTTTTTAAGACTATCAAGAATTATTATTTAATATTTACGGGTAAGTACACTCTGACTAAAACATATACAATATTATAATGAAAGTGAAACTTTTATGAAATTGCTGGCATTAAAATTTCACTTGCTTGAATTGGAAGATATCACGTGCAGTATTTAACTTTTATGCTTACGGATTTCAGGAGTGAAACACCTACTTCAAAATGCCAACAACTTGTATTGTAGTCGGTTGTGGGAGCCGTTCAAACCGAGACCAAGTTAGCTTTTTTAAGGTCCCAGCTGTTTTAAAGAACACATTTTTGGTGCACAAGAATAAATTAAGTAAGAAGCGTAGAGAAATGTGGTTAGCAGCAATCAATAGAGATGATTTAACAGACTCAAAAATCAAATATCAGGCTGTATGTATCAGGCATTTTGTTTAGTTTTGTTC
The DNA here is from genome assembly GCA_910591695.1 of Galerucella pusilla. Lineage (NCBI taxonomy): Eukaryota > Metazoa > Arthropoda > Insecta > Coleoptera > Chrysomelidae > Galerucella > Galerucella pusilla. Next base: position 2,285 of record CAJUYI010009347.1, on the reverse strand, counting down.
AATAACAATATTTATAAAAACTAAGAAAAGTGATATATTCTAAATAAAAAATACTAATCAAATGAAATAAAATAAAATAAAATATACTAAATTGAAGCAAAATATACTAATAAATTCGACTAAATAGTCTTGAGCACTGTTTATGACTGAATAGACAATACAAAACTAACCTATCTGTCTAAATTGTTTGCCCTGCACGGCCATATTTGATCACGTGATCTGGATTGCCTAATTACAATCATCTTCACATATATATGTCACTTGTCAAAAGATGGCCTGTTACTTTTGTAGCAATTGGTAACCTCAACAAGTGTAGCCGATCAAAAGATACGAGGGGGGACTTTTGAATAGCACTGTATGTCGTGGCCATCTCGAAGATTTGCTCACTTCATGAAATGCTCGAGAATTTCATGAAATGGTCGCATTTCATGAAATGTTTCACTGTCTATTAGCCACATCATGATGTGGTTTGGTCAGATCAATGATAAGAAACGATATTATGGAAACTGCGGATGAGAAATATCCTATATTCAAGAAAAAATGCGTTGACGATCCTACTATTCGTAGGTCTACTTCCGATGGAGAAGTATTATGAAATATTGAAGGAAGTTCATAAAACTGTTGGACATGGTGGACGACTAAAAATGATTCAATACATCAAAAATAGGCTGTATATTCCAAAAAAACTCATCAAGTTATTTGTTGAACTGTGCCCTGTTTGTGAGAGAAAACGTGTAGTACCAAAGAAAGGTATACTAATGGCGAATTCGACTGGCAGCACTAGTGCGCACTGAAAGCAATCTATCTTGGTGCTGGCTGTTCGACTGACACAGTTCTGCACCGGTTTTGAAAATATTTGTGTTCGCCTCGGACATGCACCAATTTAGTGCGGTCCGGTGAGAAATCGATTGGCTTGCACTCGGTGCGGTTTTTTAGCACTCAGTGCAAAATTTTAGAACTGTGCTGCTAGTACAGTTCTACAGGTGCAAACATAACCAATAAATAGAAATGGGGTTGATGGCGGCACTTGAAGAATTTTTAAACACATCATCGAGCAGCGAGAGTGACTTCTCGGATGACGAGTTGTTAGCTTGCTTGGGTCAATTTGACAAATCGGACCTACCTAAAATTAAGAATTACGTGGACGTCGTGAAGACCTATTCCGCTGATCAGGTAGGTAAATGTGGGTATGATTTCATGATCCGATATTGGTAATTGGTACCTATACCTTCCTACCTTATACTAACTGAAATGCTATTCAATCATTAACATTAATTATTATTTTCACCAATAAAAGGTTCGTTTGTGTGATTGTATCCTCCAATATCAGATTAGTGTACATAACTCCCAGGCATAGAGGTAACAATCTTTATTAGAATATTGCAGGATTAGTAAATATGTGTAAAAAGATTTATGAATTTGCAGTAAGGTAGGTACCTAATAAACATTTTATTTATTCAATAAATTTTAGTTCAAAAAGCACTTTCGAGTGACCCATGCCACTTTTGAAAAATTATCTGCTAAATATGGAGAATCTGGAATATACAAATCAACAATAGGTCATGGAGGTTCTCCACTCTAAATAGACATGATTTGCCAACTGTTACCCTGCAGGCTATATGTGATGCCGATAAAAGATTTTTGGATGTCTTTACAGGCACTCCTAGCAAAATTCACGATGCCAGGATATTTTCAATGTCGTTCATTTCCCAAAAACTACCAGGTTTATGTGGGGATGAGTATCATCTTTTGGGGGACTCTGCCTACCCTTTAAGGCAATATTTAATTACCCCTTACAGAGACTATGGCACATTAACAGAACAACAAATATCTTTCAATAAACGATTTAGTGCTACTAGGGTTAAAATAGAAAATTCCTTTGCATTGCTAAAACAGCGCTGGGGTCAATTAACTAATTTAGACTTCTTTGAGGTGGACAGAATGACAAACTGGCATGTTGTGTTTTACACAATTTATGCATTATTGACAATGATGAATGGCACATCACAGATGTTACTGAAATAAGTGCTAATGATGTGACTGAAGAAGTTGAAAGGAATATGAACTTGCGCCATTTGGGAGAAGAAAAAAGAAACAACATATGTCAAATGTTGAATTAAGGAAATCAATAAGGAGATTGATGAATACCTTCATTAATTATGTATGCATTCCTATATTATCTGTAAGTTACGTAAATAAAAACACATTTCCAAAGTCATATATAGTTTTTTTGCACTGCCCTACAACCACCCATTTTTTATTGGCACATCTTATTTTGAATTTTT